>JAECUM010038857.1:0-50536 GCA_016617855.1 Megalonaias nervosa | reverse complement strand
AAATCGGACACACCATTATCACATCGCTCATGACCTGACCTGATATGGAAAACGTGCCAGCCACGTGCACATTTCCAGAGACGGATCCACTCGTTTTATCGTATTTTCCAGCAAACGGTTACTTCGAGATCGACAGCTCTCACTGGTTGAAAAGACGTGAGACCAGCGTGTGGCACTGGTGTCCGGAAGTGGATAACCCACATATTCGAGATTGGTGAGACTGTGACCGCTCATGCTAAGATGACTCTGCACGGAATCTCCAGAGCTGTTGACTCTTTTGTCCAATTCATCCGCAGACGACCTACTTCCACTTCCGATCAGAGGACCAAAAGACGTGTACGACATGGTGAATTATATAGAATATGAACATTATTAACGTCGACGCGAAGGAAAAAAACAACAAAAGAGCATCAGCATCATTTCTGATGCCGGATTGCCATTACATGATCGTGGATCCGACCGGTCGGGGTAAAACCAATCTCCGTTTGAATTTTCTGCTCAATATCATGTTCAAATACGATCGTGTCATGATTTACACGTTTAATCCTCATCAAGACAAATATAAAACACTGCGTCAGTTTGGAAATACCATTGCAGGAGACGATGACGTCTTCACCCTAGCCGATCCTGACGAGATCCAGCTTGTAGATGAACTCGATTTGGATACACACTAGATCATCGTGTTGATGACATTAAAATCGACCGCGGGAACATGAATAAGTATTTTTCATTGTCGATGCACAAGCGTTGCAACAGCCTTTATCTCACTCAGTCGTACTACGATGTATCTAAACATAACCGACGGAACACATGATGTTTTGTACTGTTTTCAGGACTGAATAACCAATACATCGACGCGATCGCGACAGACCACTGCCGTGGCATCTGTGTCTCCAAATTCAAAGACTGCTCTGCCGCAGCGACGTGAAGTTCCAAACACGATTTTATGGCCTATCATCACGATGTGGACACTGTCCCGGAACGCTATCGCAAAGGTTCTGACGAATTTTACCTGCCTGATTCCTATAGGGAAATTTACGTTTTCTATCGTGTCGTTCGAAGATGTTACCACACGTCGTCAGCGCGAGGACGTCCTCAAGAGGTTTATCGACCAACGGGCAGCTTTACGTCAGCGCGTTCTCAAAGGCAAAGCAGGCCAACAGTCCTTTCAACGCGATGAGGTTGGAGAATTGATCAAGCCGATTCTGACCAAACTAAACGAGGCCAAAACGACGTATGATGTCAAGCAAGATCAGTTATTGGACACGCTCAAATTGACTCAACAATAGCAACAAGACTTGCTGGAGAAGTTAGTCATGGCGGTGCCCGAAGCTGGCGTTTCCGCGATGATAGTCCAAGACAAGGCAGAAGACGGGAGAAAAAAGGAAATGATGGAACCCGAATCCAGAGGTGAAGAAAGAAAACCTGAAATTAAGGGGTTTAATGAGGCGTATGCCACTATGTCCACAACGCTTAAGTTTAGGGAACGATCTGACAAACCCATATCGTCTGGCTAGAAACATTTGTGGACGTTAATTTTCGCATCATACAGGAACTCGTCAAGCCCACGTCGTCCTATGCTAAGGATTACTTCAACGCTCTTGCAGCTTAGAGAATACTGAACAGCATCACTCAGTTATGGTCCCTCTGCCAGAGCGAAAACGGACGAAGCTGAAAAAGAACGCATATTAAAGCTTGTAGGCAAGTTAAGAGAGTACAAAGAAAACCTACAGGAGGAAAGTAAACTCAGAGAGAAAAGGCTTATCGAGGAGTCGTAGAGATGTCACATCCTCCAACACTGGCGAAACAACCCATGGAAGAATCTACTAGTCAAGAATAAAGATGGTCGAAAGAGATCCTGAATGGATCAAGGAGGAAAGAAAGAAGTTTTACAAAAACAAGTAGAACTTCTTTCTAAACCTCGCACAAGGGAGATGAAAGAAAAGTTGAAAGAAGAGTCAGAGAAGCTGATTTATAAAGAGCTGATGCAATAGCAGAACAACGAATCGGAGCACAAGAAAAAGCTTATAGGCTACTACCTCCTACGGAAGAAACTCCCGTCTTTTACACCTCCTCCATTCCCTCATTATTAGAGGTTTCTCTATTCAAAGAGCAAGCGTCAGCAGAGCCATCAGCGGAGAGTTTGCCTGCGGAGAGGGTTACCAGAGAATCACTTCGGGCAGCAATGACCTCAGTAAAGAAGAATCTTGATGAAGAAACCGAGCGAACCAACCGTGCTTATGCAGAACGTCTACGTCAGGAGAAGGAACATCAAAACTGGATGATAAAGGAAAGACAATATTATTAATAGCAGATGGCTTTGCACCAGTACTTCATACCAAGGAGTTAAGTGATGAGATAGTAGGAAAGGCAATAACATTAAATTATCAAGATCTGATTCAGATAGACAAACAACGTGAGGAGAAACAAACACGGATGCAAGAACTGGATGAATAATAAAAAGGAAAGAACGAAGGGCCACGACATCCCGTAGAAGGAGAAGGATTCCGTCATGGAGGTACCATTCGCTACATTCGCACTCCTGCAGGGATTATCTCGCTTCTCAAGTTACTGATCGCTTCTAAACGAGCGGAAATGTGGGCGTGGAAGTCGATAACGAAATGGTAGTAATCCTCAGTCATCTTCTGGATCAAAAGCTAGTCACGTTGGATCAGTATCACATTTTGCACGAGGACTTGATACAGAATGGAGGATACCCGGCTGTTATTCGATTCGCGATCGGTCATGTCCACGGTGAGGTATAAACCTCAGTTGGAAATAGACCAGCTGATCTCCGCCGAAATCTGAAACAGCTTCTTCAATGTGACCGTTAACAATAATCGGTTTTCTTTTGTGGTCGCGCTTCACTAAGAAACGATCACGATCTCCCCAGACGGATACAACATTACGGACATCGCCACGGAAATCTCCCGACTGATCACTGCGAATGAAGACGTCTACGCCAACATTAAACTCGAACCCAATTACTCTACACTTATTACCCGAATCACACTTTCAGGAAATTATATCATGCGATTCGACATCGTCCACTCGATCGGATATCTCCTGGGGTTTAAGGCGGTGACTTCTCTGACCCAAAATAGAATGTACGAAGGAGATCTGCCAGTCAATGTCAATATCCTCCTCATCAACTGGTGGATCGCTCAGGGATCGTTATCTTCGGTAGGCTCAGCTTCCAACGTGACTTATTTCACCTCGACTAACGTGCCTTCAGGCTCACTGATGCAAATTCGTCCTAATCCTTTCATCTACTATCCTATCACGAACACGTACGCGATCTTGTAAATTACCATGTGGTTGACCGATCAGTCTGGAAACACCGTCGATAACAACTACGAAAGAAGCACCTATTACCTAAACGTGAGACGGAAAAAATATTCGTAGATTAACGAAAGCAATGACGAGACCTTCATGCATTCATCGACGTAAAGTCGTAGGTGGATTTTTATCCAAGCTGGTTTTTTTTCGGTACAAGCAGCACTTCCAGGGATTGCGACCAAATCCGCAGCCATTGCTCTCAAGGCAGCCGAAGCAGGAGCTACGGGAGCTGCCTCTGCTGCAGGAACGGTGACAGGACAAAAAATAGCCAGAAAAATCATGCATCCTTCATCAACGACCACAGTGGCGATGCTCGCAGGTCTGTCTATGGAGGCAAAACAGGCTCTTCAAAACACGGCCAGAGTCCGCAGAGATCGATCCGAAAGAAGTTTACAGGATTTGGATAGAAAGGTAAAAAGTACATTCATGGTGGGTGCCATTACGTCCGGATATGGATTTAAAAGATAATCATAATTTCTTTATAATAGTAATAGAGCGTAGCATCATGTATTCGAGATTCACCACGGATTATATTCGTTTCAACGATGATACTCCTGTGGATGATTCCACCACCGAGTACGAGTACGTGGAGTATCAAGACAACAACAATACTAGCCTCAACGCGAGCACCCATCGAAGTCTGCGGCAAAATACAATCTAACGCTAACCCACCAGCGGATTATCTGGCCATTACGTAAATCACGCTGAAAAATAACGTGTGGTCTTTATTCAAGTCGGCTTAACACCAACTGAATAATCAGACTGTGGAAGAAATCAGTGGCTACTTACCTCAAGCCAGCACCATCCTGAACTTATAAAACGATGACTACATGCAATGATGAACTACTAACATGTGGTGGTTCAGATATACCAACACGGGAGCTGGGGTGAGTAATGAATTTTCTGCGAACACGAATGTGCTTCCTGCAGCAGCTGTGTCGGATGGAGCTAATGTGACTGGAACCCTTTTCAGAACCAAATTTGGTTTTGCACGTGTGGCTACCCTCAACGTGGGTTTCGCCGCTCGACGCGCTCTGACCGATACTAGCCAAGAGATCTGCATGTTGCTTGGAGATATCCGTACCATCTTCAAAGGCGTCAAAGACACACTGATGTTGGAAAGAGACTCACCGGCTCAATTCATGTACAGACCCGCAGATCCGGTCTATGGGCAATTCACCAAGACATGGTGATCGCTGTGGATGCCCAAAATCACACCCTCCTCATTGCACATACTCAAACTGGAATCGACGTTAGTCAGGTTTACCAAGAAACTGTACTTTGAACAGCACCGCATTTACATACGAATTTACTGCGGCTCAAGCCACCATCTCGTGGAGAGTCGCCACCAATCCTGGCAGGTAACTTCAAAGACACGTCTTCGTCGAGTTTCAGCTGGCAGCTTAGCGTAACGATCATTATCCACAAAATAAACTCATCTTTAATAACGTCGATCTGACTCGCATTCACGTCCGCATCAACAGACAAAACCCAGAGCGAGAAAGCGAATGCAACTTCGATGTTGCTACCCGAAATTATTCTCGCGCTTACATGATGCTGATGGAAGCGATGCAGAAGTATCAAGAAGTGGATACAGGCACACATATCTCGCTGGACGATTTCGCTAATTTGTATCCCATCTTCCACTTCGATGTTTCCAAACATTCCGAACTTCTCAAAGGTTCCCCTGCCAACATCGAAATCTGATGGACTGTCGCTCCAGGTGCTGATTACCTCTGTTACTCTCTGGTCACCTCAGACCGATTCCTTGTATAGACAACCATGCCCAGAAAAAAAGTCATCTAAGCGACGACGTGACGGAGGCTCCTTTGCCACTGCCATTATTCCCTTTGTCAAGACCATGGCTCCAAGTTATTTTCTTCCGTCCTTACACCCTTAGGACTGGCTGCAGCCACAGGGGCTATCACCAGAGCTATTCAAAAGGCTGTGATGGCCAGAGGAGCTCGTCAAAAACGTCACCTCGTCTACGAGTTACAAAAATAAAAGAAATTAAAGAAAACCCCCAAAATAATAATCTTTCATATAGCAACATGTCGTACGTTCCAGTCGAAGTCACACTGTCACCACAGCAGAAAAAAGCATCGAGGTGGCAGCCACACACAAAAGACCTGTCTCCATCAGGCTGAAAGCTTCAAGGCTTATGGGACCCAATAGACTCATGCTGACGAATCGTCAGGCGACATCTGTCGCTAAACATAATGATGAGCGAAATGGTCTCGTTCTGAACTTTTCCGCATCTAATCTGTCCAAAGAAGGAAGATTTATCGGACCTCTGTTGGCAGGGATCGCTGGCACATTACTTCCAGGATTATTTGGACTCGGAAAATGACTCCAGCTGCCGGGAACGAGTCGCGCATAGGGCATCAGAATAAAGAAACTTCGGTCTCGAGAATCTCTTAGGATCCAGGGTTCCCCATTTCAGAGGTGTCTTTTCTAAAGATCAACTCCTGAGCAGATCACTTCCGACGAGAGCTGCGTCATTAACCTGCAAAATTATTACGATGGACATGGCACTCACTGGGTCGCCATCGTCAACGATCCTTATTCGGATGATGTGGAGTATTTCGATTCGTTCTGTTTACCGCCTCCCGATGAAGACGTGCACCATCTCAAAACAGCTCATAAAGGAGCTATGTGTAACTCGTTCCAACTTCAAATCGTCGACGATAGCATCTGTTGATGGTACTGCATCTACTACATCCAAAAAAGACAGGAGGGACAATCTCCCGTTGAAGTTGTTTTACAACTTTCAAAATAATATCAAATCCTCATATAACTATCTTGATGTCGTAGTGTCTCAAGTGTAAAGCCAAAACGGAGAATGCAGACCCCGTCCAGGTGGTGGCCAAAAATCATCGCCTCATGATCAAATCAAGGTGTGCCGTGTGTGGTTCCATAAAATAACTTTTCATCAAACAGCATGAGTTCGAAACCTATGGTGAATCTGTATAAAACATGTATCATTTCAGACACTGCGAGATCGATTCTAGCTGCGAAATCCTTCGCGTAGAAAGAAACCAACTAGATGAACACGATCAGCCACTGCCAGGTCAGGAGCCCTACAACGGCGTTGATGCCTTCGCGATGCAGCACGATATCTTTTCCCGAGATCATCCCGCCGCCAAATGGGATGCGATCGAGTCATGCTGAGGGACTTAAAAACACTAAAGCCAAAACAATTCAGAGAACGTGCTTTTGTGCGTAGCATCATTATCACCAAACATAAGCTGCGCATCGGGATTCCAGGTAAAATGAAAAAAAAAAAATCAGCTGTGGTAGAAGATCTTCCAACGCTCGCAGAAGAACTGCATAAACCAGCACGCAAGCATTTTTCACGACGCAGACTCATCGTGGTGGCGGCAGACGATATACGATCGGCAGATCTCGTTGACATGAGAGATTAAAGCGCGTACAACGATCATTTCAAATATCTCATGATGGTCATCGACGTGTTCAGCAAATACGCATGGGTGGTTCCTCTCAAAAACAAGAAAGGAAATTCTATTGTTGAAGCGTTTGATAGCATTGTAGGTACATGAAAGCCCAATAAATCATGGGCATGTCATGGTAGTCAATTTTATAACAAAACCGTTTCAGATTGGCTTTAAAAGATAATAGTATCTTATACAGCACACACAATCAAATCAAAGCGGCCGTCATAGAGCTGTTTAAATGAATTCAAAAAAGGCGCATGAGTAAGAGATTTACCAGCGATAACACCAACCGATACCTAAATTTTTGGACAGAAATCATTGACCCATACGATCACCGCATTACCGCATTAAAATCATACCCACTGAAGCCTCTTCTGCTGACAAAAAACAACAAGTCACAGAGACCTTATTTCTTAGATCAAAATTCATGGTGGATGATCACGTCAGAATCAGCAGACAAAAATCCACTTTCGGAAAAGGATACTCCTCCTACTGGACCGAAGAAGGTGATATCGTTCAAAAAACCATTCTAGGTACCTAAACTCTCAAAGACTCATCAAGAGAACATATGCAAGTTTCTTTTTACGAGCAGAAATTTTAAAAAAAAAAAGACCAGGACGTCTTCAGATTCGTAAACGTCATCTCTACCAAAGGGAAAATTGTTCGTCAGGTGGTTTTGCTATCCGGAACGATTCAACTCGTGGATTCCCACAGCCTCTTTGTCTAGTGTACATCAGACAACACCTCTGAAATAATCTTATCATACGACTCACCTAGGTTTTTTCAGAGACAGACTTACATTTCGCTGCATGCTCGTGAAGACCCATCTTCTCAAAGATGCGCTTAAACACATACTCAAAAATTATGAATTTCGCACGATCAACGAGCTGAACTCGAGTTACCTCATTCATCCAATAATAAAACTCGTTTCGTTGAGACTCTGACAGATGAAAACGCTTCATCTAATTCTTGATGTAGTATTGCTGATTGTAACGTTGCACTGGACGCTGATGACTATGACTACGTTTCACCCATTCTTCATTCTCCTCCTCTTCACTCTCTTCAAAATAAATCATCTCAGGCATCACTCAGATCATTATTCGAGTACGCTATAAACTCCATCGCACGCTTTAACCACTTCTCCTCATTAAATTCAAACCATGGATATTTAATCTCATCACTCAGTCCCAACTTATCTACGCTCCAGGAATAACACGGAAGAGATATTGTATTACAAAAGCATATATCTAACACAATGACCCTTCCAGGGACAAAAGAAAGATCCAGGGGATATCTAGTGGCTCAGAGCTCCCATCACTCAGTAGTACAGATCATTGTGGGACGTTTCTGGCCACTCTTTTATCACGTAATGATAAAGGTGGCCCAGACCCCATTTTCCTATGCTACTATCCTATTTGGATTATTCGAATCAATTAATAAGTGAGGATGTAAAATCACACGGTCAATGTCACTTGAATAACTAATCTTTGGCAGCAGGGGCGCGCGTGCGAGCGTGTGAATCAATAACAATTTTAAAGGTAACGAATGTCGAGAAAGCAGTATTAAATATCGTGAATGTGTGTTTTTTCTGATAGCATTATTAAGTATTTTAATTTGAATGTAAAAGATGGGTGAGAAAAATAATCCATGTTTGGGTTTGTACCAAGTCAAGGAAATCCAAGTCGCCGGGTTACGTTATTTGTATCTCGGCTGAATGTCTGTTCTAATAGTAGGATTCAGTACCAACACTGTGTGTCTATTCTGATAGTATTAGTAGTGTTAGTATGGTGATATTGACTTTTTTACTGCCTCTATCCACATGACGTTTGTCAACAAGCCACAAACGTGGACTAATTAATAATCCACGGTATCATGGCTTTGTTCAACAGTGCACGACATCCCATCGATGGAAAGGAAATCGAAGCAAATGTTGACAACGGAGATGCTGCAGCAACAATTCTTGGACAGTCAAGATGCAGTGATAATTATACGAGATCAGCAGGCCCAACAATGAAGTTTCTTAAAGGACTCATTCATGTCATGCAGATGATAGACCGTACAAATGCCGCCAAATATGCACATAATGCTTTTGTGGACCCACAACCTGCTAGTATGGATATCAGACCTGGTGCCCCTGGCGCACCTATGATATTTAGCACTAACCCAGATTTCAACCTTGGATTAACACATCGTCGAAACGTGCTCGCTGGTTGTTCATTGAGGTTTTCGTGTGCAATTCCCCGCAGTCACATATTTGGGTTTTGTAGAGATGTGGTTGACAAATCCCACTTGGGTATTGTCGATGCGTACAAGTTTTCCGTCAGCTTCAAAGAATGCATCAGATGAAAGGAAAACCATGTCGGAAAATACTGAGGCTATCGATAGTAATAATATTTTGAGGGAATTTAAGGAGGTCGTTAAAATGGGGTTAAGCTACCGAATGACTGGAATATAAAAAGTGCAGCAGAAAATCTTAAATAGCTATTTCTTTTGAAGCATCATAAAGATTTATCAAAGAAGCACAGACGATGTTATATGCGTTTTTGGACACGTAATCAGAAAACATTGATAAATTGATTAACTTGGAATGATTTTATAACAGGAACCGTGTAAACTTGGTCAAGCTTATCAGCCAAAACAATAAAGAACATGGCTTTATATAATATCCTGCACGAGAAAAGTTGAGTCTCTGAAGGTGAGAGAGGAGAGTTCCATAAATGAATTTTCTGACGATTTTAGCGAATGTTTCAGCTGTAATGATGAAGATATCCAAAAGTAAATTAATTTAAAAAAGGTTTTGGGCTATTAAACAAACACTCGTGATTACACAGAGTTTTCTGACTATAAAGACACCTGTGACTGCACAGACACAGAAATATACTAATATCTAGGATTGACGCAATTACAGTTTCTGATCAGAATGAAAACAATTAAACAAGTCATTGATGGACTTCTTAGTTGGAGAAGGTTTTCCTCTTACAAACATGCCTACTGTGCTTCAGCTAAAACAAATCGCACAACAGCATGGAATGCGAATTCCAAACTTTATGCGAAAAGCTGATATAATTGAATTATTGAGACCTATAGTTGCACTGTATCAACCTGCTCCAAAGCCGGTTGCAAATCCGCCACTGGTTGTTAACAGAAAAACAACGGTTACAACAATTGAAAGAATTTACACGTGAGCAAGAGGTCCAACAAACGGTAATATACTTGCAATATTAAGTGTGTTTTAGAATGAGGATGAATAAAACCGTCTTCGGGATGAATAAAACCGTCATCGGGATGAATAAAAACGTATTACATCTGCTATTGCTACTGAAGCTGCTGAGTATGTTCATGAATGAGCACAGCAATCACAAGTATCTGAATTTAAATTCCATAATTGTAGTGGTGAATTAGAAATTCATGTGGCAATTTTCCGACAAACAATAAACCAGAAAAAGCTATTATCCCTTGAATCACATCGGTGTTGCAACAGTTTGGCCACTTGGGAGTTAAAGCAGATATTGTTCATAATGGGCATTTGGTCATGCTGCTAAGTACTGACAAGGATGAATTGAAAACTACTGAACGGTGTCTTCACAGCAGTGCTTGTACAATTCTGAACCCTAGCATTACTAGCGCCATCAATGACGATACTGAACGTTGTCCCATGCGGATTTTGTTAAACTGCAGTTATGTATGACGGGGAAACTGAATCACCAATGTTGTATTGAGGCAAGGACTCGGTTGAAATATTTATTAGAATTGTTTGAAATTTCAGCGAAATCTATTTCTACAACAGCTCTATTCACCAGCAGACATGATTATGACCCGTGATACCTTTCGTAAGTTTTCTGCAGCCACACATTGTGTCTGTGAAGGAACTTTACTTCCACCCATCGAACTGAAAGTTCTGATTCCAAAGTTTGTGACCATTGTCACTTCACAGGCTCTTACAGAGGAGCAGCACACAACGCATGTAATCTGCAGTTACGAATTGACCTAAACAAAACAAAAACTTTTCTATAGTGCTTCATAATCTGCGTGGATATGATGACCACACAATAATGCAAACAGTAGCTATGGCATCAAAATCACCAATAAGTGTTGTTCCAAACAGCATTGACAAATTCATGATACTTCGTCTGGGTCAACAGTTCATTGACTCGTTACAGTTCCTGAGTTCGTCGATGGACAAGTTAGTGAGCAATGTAAAGGAGGAAAACTTTAAAATTACTCGCAGATATTGTTCAAAATATTGGGACCTGTTAATGAGAAAAGGTGTGTCCATATGATTACACAAGCGACCGGGACAAGTTTGCAGAAACTTAGTTGCATCCGATTGAAGCGTTTCATTCATCGTTATTGAAGCGTTTCATTCATCGTTGTCAAAAGAAGGTATTTCAGCCAACAACTACAAGTACGCAACAAAGTTTGGTCCGCATTCGAATGCAAAAGCATGGGTGACTATCACTATCTGTATCTGAGCACTGACGTATTGTTCCTCACTTATATATTCGATAAATATCTTGACAATGCCATCCACGTGTATAACTTCGATCCTACATAAAACTTCTTATCACCAGCTAAGGCTACAGATGTGCTCTTGTCCAAAACCAAAAGCGGCTCGGAACTGCTCACCGATATTGACCAATATCTGTTTATTTAGTGCTCACTTCGTGTCGGGATTTCTATGTCGAGTCATAGATATGCTTGCGGAAACAACCCAACCATAGACGGTTATTATCCCGCTGCCTCTAATAGCTACATCAAGTATCTAATACCGATAACTACTATGAATAGACAATGATGCAGCCATTGCCGGTTGGTGGTGTTTCTGTGGATTAATCCAAGACACATTGACATACAAAAAACACGTACGCGATTACAACATCAACAGTGACTACATATGCTTCTTTGAAGTTGATATAGAATATCCAGAACATTTACATGATGTACACAACGATTATCCGCTGGCTCCATAATCTTTGTCTACAATACGCAGCATAGGCACAATTTACAGTGCTTCACCAGGCTTTGGTTCGCTGTTAAAATCAAGTCTTAATACCCAGACGTGTACCTGGCCCATAGTAATTGTATCCAGGGATGTGTTTTTTCATAAGGGTATTTCGTCAATGGTTTTCCTGGTAATTTTGTTAATGCAGGAACTATATCACCGCCGACCTTTCTTTCAATAAAGGCAAACTTTATTACTAAATATAGAACACGAGTTTCAGTGATGGCAGCTCTTCTGTTAAGTCTTTGAACTTGAATTGGATTTTCAGTTCAATATATGAAGACATGATTGTATTATTCAATGACATCATGAAAAGAAAAGTATTGAAGATTGTAAAGACTTTTGAGTCATTAACATTTCTGCGCCGTAAACACCTAAACCATGGAAGCATGGTGATAAATTTACAAATCCAGTTTGTGCGCCGCTGGATCAAGAAAAACTCAATTGTTGTGGAATCTATTTTACGACTGCTAAATTGCGATCAGATGTACCTGACTGCAGCATCGATGTATGAGTAGAAATGTTATGTTGCGTATAAAGACTTTCAAAGTGCGCTGCGTGACAAGAGTGGCAATGCCACCGTAAATTTATTTTCCACCATCGATGAAGCACCCACCATTAACGATCTGAGTGCAAATGAAAATAATCTCGTTGTGTTCGACGATGTGATGAATGAGCACAAAATAAATCTCATGCAAATATTTTCACGAGGTCGCCACAAAAGCCCTTATGTAATCTATTTGACTCAACGATACGTATATGTGCCTAAAGTGATTCGTGACAACGGTAACATGTTGATGATATTTGGTGGCATTCACGCACATGGTCTTGCACATATTCATAGGACTTGATGTGTGCCGACCTTTCGTGGGATCACTTCGTGATATGTTTTTGAGGATCACAGAAGACCCGTATAGTTTTTTTTGAACCACTGATTTGATTGGAACATGCGGTAGCGGGGGTACATATCGTGTGGGCTTCGACGCATGTATCTAACACGAACGCTTCTCAGTTTAACATAAAAAAAACAATTATATAAAATGCCTGCTAGTTATGTCATAGAATAGTATGGAAAGCTACGGCATAAAGCCGCTCGTGAACACAGGAAACTGATTCGTAATGTTATATATAGCCACAAAAATGCCGAAAACATTTTACAGACGTGGCAGACTTCAAGAAAAGACCTCGCAGCAGGTCTTGAACAAAGATTTGCAGGGCTAATTAAACCAACAAAGGAAATTGCCGGACGTCCCGAGGAAATTAAAAAGGCAACGCGAGCAGCAGAGGACAAGTGATGGCTCTAACTGGACCAAAAGAAGAGCCGGGTCCAATTCGTGCAATAGCTAAAAACGGATAACAAAGCAGCAACAGAAACAACTGTAAAGACTGTTACACTCTTGTCACAGGTGATTGAGGAAGTCAAAGAAGACGTCACACAAATATGAGAAGCCGTTGGTGTACTTGCGAAAGGAGCCCGTGTAGTTGATGAAGATGTTAGAGAGGTAGTTGCCAAAAACTATAACGTACCACCCGAATACAAATCGCAGATACAAACCTCAGTTCAGTTTTAAAAACATAAACAGTTCTTGAAGCGATTTTGGAAAATCCTATACATGTTGCTCTTCGTAGGCTCAGCAACTGGAATGAGCATATGATAATAATGCCATAAAAGACACATGATAAACACATAGATAAGGAATGGTCTAAAATGGTATTCAAGGAGTTTCCTGGAAAGAAACAATGTACCGGTGATCAGTGGGCTCATTTTGTAGAAACACTTAATACATTTATAGGCAAAACAACCGAGGAAGCTGAAACGTTACGTAGAAAATGCATGTAAATGTTCGTGCAACAACAATGACAACTTCCTAGAGACCCTGACCCGAGCTTGAATATCTTACACCAACAAGACTGCAACTGTTACAGGCCATTGAGGAACAACGTTGATATCGGGAACTACAAAAACGCTCAGCAAGTGTACCTCAAAGTATATCACCTGCAACAACTTCAAAAGAAGAACACAATAAGAAGGTGGATGGCAAAACAACCCAAACGCGAATTTCGCACAGATAAAGAATGAACCGAATGGGTAGACGAACAAAGAAAAAATGTAGTATCAGTGACAAGCAAAACATATACCTCCACCCACACAAACAAAACCCGAAAAATCTGAAAAACAGCCAAAAAAGGAAACGGCGTAACTAAACCGGCAAAATGAAAAACAGCAGCCCGAAAGAAAGGATAGTTTCATTATGATCTGCCATATTAGAAAGCTGCTCGAGAACGATAACGTTATTATTAGAACCGACAACCACCAGCAAGACATATATCAACCACATCTGAATGATCTTCTATACCAACGGCTGAGCAAAGATATGTTGCACCCTCACCGAACGAAGAATACAATAGGCGGATGGAGCAGCAACAACAAAGACGTGTAGCAGCGGCACTTCCATCCACACCTGCACTAAACAGGAAGAAGAACATGAAGGAAGCGGCCTTGGTAGACAATGTGACCCTAACCATTTAGCGGATTTATTGGCAACACTCGTGGGATCAGTTCATGCAAGTAACAGCACGAATAAGTCATTAACGAAGCTACATCAGCTTGTTAGCAGTTGCTCAACAATCTCCTTATGGACTGAAAAAAGTATCATGCGTTTACGCATTAACTTGTTGAAGATATCAAAGATGTATACGATGAACAAAGTTCGCACACCGATGATGAGTTCTGAGACGATTTAAACATTTGGTACTCTACGTGAAATCATGCCTCGATGCAACTGGTTGTTGTAAATACAGACCTGAGCGTTACCTCGATGATCACAATCTCATCAATGAAACTAGAATGCAGTGTGGCCTTTACTGCACCTGTCTCCGCCTGTCAGTCACGCACACTTGATATGACGCTAGAATCACTATGACTGTCATTTGGAATAATATCCAGACACAGTCCTTTGGTGGTCTGCCAGCAAATAACACTGGTGTTTGTAGCAGACACTTGCACCACTTTGAATGCTGTCGAACTTCCTGCCTACGATTACCACATGGAATCGATCAATGAAGAAATTCAACTAAGAATCAAATTAAAAACCGACAAAGATTCTAATAATTTCCGTACTTGCCAATGAGCCCCTCCCCCCCCCCCTCAGTTTTGTCATTGCAATAGAATCTCAATACCCATGCGGTTGACGTTGCACAATTGTCAGTAAGATCAGTTTTAGATTGGCTTGATATGTCAGATGATAAGCGATTTTTCCATATGGGATATCATATCGCGCCTGTCATTGTGAAAATAACCTCAACAGCGCATATCAGTTTAACTTGTGAGGCCATCAGTGATAGTTATGAAGGCAGGTCGATAAAGGTGATTAGTGACTCGAGCATTGTCAAACCAACGACTGCCAGATTCAGTGATTGCGAATCTAGCAAGTGCATTACTGTTGAGGAAGTGAGGGACACTGGCGGTTTTGCCAGTTACTGTTCTGCGTTTTTGCATGTCTCTAGTTGCTTGCTATGGCCACTTTACTTGCGTGAATTACTGTTGCTAATAGTCCGCTGGTTGCGCAGCGTGTGTGACTTGTGAGCAAAAGTCATAGGGATAGAGGCAGTGACCTAGAAGAGTAATAATAGGAGCAAAAGAAGCCAATCCCTCCACAACGACACTACAGTATTATTAAGTATAGTAGACATTTGTCTTTTCCGATAGTATTGTTAACTATCGTGGCTTTGTCTCTATTTCTGTAGTGGTCTTAAATATCGTGGCTTTGTGTCATTTCTGCAGTAGTATTGAGTATCGCGGCTGTGTCTCTATTCCGACAGTAGTGTTAAGCATCGTGGCTGTGTTCCTATTCCAACAGTAGTGTTAAGTATAGTGGCCGCATGTCTATTCCAATAGTAGATTTACGTAACGTGGCATGTGTCTATTGCGATAGTAGTGTTTAGTATCGTGACTGTCTATTCCGATTGTACTGTTAAGTATCGTGAATGTGTGTCTATTCCGATAGTAGTGTTAAGTATCGTGGCTGTGTGTCTATTCCAGTAGTAGTGTTAAAAATATCGTAGCTGTTTGTGTATTGGGACAGTAATAATAATGATCGTTACTGTATGTCTATTCCGATAGTAGAATAAAGTATTTGTGACTGATCGAAATAGTTCAAGAATCATCCAGAAACGTGGTCAGTTTACCAGAAAGCAACTGGTCGACAGAGAAAGAGAGACTTTTGAAACACGAATACCCTTGTTCCTGAAGATACTTTTTTAAGCAAAAACTTTTAGTTCTAGTCCAAATCCCCAGGAAATTAGAAATTATACCCGGAATGTACCTTCATCATTGGAATTTAGCATTGTAAAGTATATATGTTATGTTCATTCTTTAGTCCATTAAACGCGCTAACATTATCATAATGGATGCTCTTATGGCAGATAGATCTTAAGTTCAAAGAATAATTCTGCCATTATTGTTTTTGAAGAAATACTAAGAAAGTGTAATGTTACCCGACAGTATCCATGATGATGAGAAAACGCTAAAAGGAATAAAGGATGAAAATAACTTACCGCCCGTTAGCCTGATTAATTTACAAAATTTATTTCTATGTATAAGCGGCACGCTTGTATATAGAAGAAAGTGGAAATATTTATAATTACCCAGTTTTACCCAGTTACGACCTTGGGTCAAAGTCCTTAGGGGTACAGATAGACCCAGGGACCAAAACTGGTGTTTACTTAAATTCGTCCAACATGTCTCAAAATAAAAATACAAATACTTGTTCATGATCATTAAGTCCAAGTGTCAAAGTTCATTAAATAAAAAGTGACAGTAAACTCACTTTCTTTCTTGTAGTTTCGACCTTTTGACATATTTGTGTTGAAGATATAACCAAAATAAATGCAGCACCATTCTATACCATGTAAAAATGATTCCACCATATTTCGTTTAATGCAATAAGGTGACTGAGTTCTAGAATTACACATTGTACAGTTTTGGAAATATCACGTGATTTCAAACTGGCATCTACATGGTTCGTACAATATCAAGGGACATTTTTGCAATGATGCAGCTATTTACTCATACACACAAAAAGCATTTATGTCTTTGTTACAAGGTACATAATTATGGCATGTGACATTAGGTACAAAATCTAAATCATACTCGCCGTTACGTCTGGTTCTATCACAGTTTACCATTCTGCAGAATTTAAAGTTATAAAGAATATAAATTAGCGGTAGAAAATTTTATTCCCACTAAAATCACTTTTATCACATGTAACTTGAATAAAATCACCAATATAAAAATGTACGTGATGATAAATCAACTGAGATAGTCAAGAGTCGGTTGAAGGCAAGGTATAAAAATAACCAATGCTAGGTTTAACTTTGAATTAAATTTCATAATTTACAAAGTGTGATATTTCGCCTGCAGGTCAAAGATTAAACATACGTTTAGTACGCAAAGTGGAGTTCACGTGGTGTTTGTTAATCAAATATTAATAATTAATGTTTTATTAACACAATGTTGTTTCACTAAAATTTACTTTAGTCTTGGAGGAACACTTAATTACCTTTATCAGATGTCTACAGCTAATTGGCACTTTTAAGGAATTTTCTTTCCTCAAGTTTTTAATTTTTGTTACTTGGACAGTTAGTCAAACCTCTTGTCAGCTCTGGTCCTGGCAGGCTCCATGCTAAACTGTAAACTCTCTGGTAACAAGAACAAATGTAAGCGAAATGCTCTTCATGGAATTCACATGTGAATGTTCAGTACGTCATATGTACTCACAATTAGGTTTATCCATAATGCCATGTATCATTCCTGTCCGTCATGATGTACGCACATGCGCAAGGATTATCTAACTATTTAAGGTTGAAAGTATACAATCTTCCCCTTACAATGTTGAAGATTTACTCAATCTTTTATTTTGATGCCTTTATTTTGGTTGAAGTATATTTTACATTTATTAAGAAAGAAAGAAAGAAAGAAAGATAGATAGATAGATAGATAGATAGATAGATAGATAGATAGATAGATAGAACGAAAGAAAGAAAAACGAAAGGAAGAAACAAACATAGAAAGAGAAAGAGAAAGAAAGAAAGAAAGAAAGCATAAGCAAATAATTAATATTATATGCTCGTGGGAAAAGATTATTAATCTAGAAATAAAATAATTTAGAACTTTTCAATCATGATTTTGTTTGACGATAGAACAATACGTTGCTGCATGTTTAAACCTTCTAAAACACAAATAGTATGATGCATCTCTGATGAACACCAATAATGAACGAAATAAATAATGAAAGTTCTACAACGAGCAGCTATGCAAGATCTAATATGTACTGGCGAAACAGATATACAGTGGCAAGACCTAATGTGTTCACTCGAAATAGACATGAAATGGCAAGACCTAATGTGTACTGGCGAAACAGACTTACAATGGCAAGACCTAATGTGTACTAACGAAATAGACATAAAATGGCACGACCTAATGTGTATTGGCAAAATAGACATAAAATGGCAAGACCTAATGTGCATTGGCGAAATAGACATAAAATGGCAAGACCTAATATGTACTGACAAAATAGACATAAAATGGCAAGACCAGATGTGTACTGGCGAAAGACGTACAATGACAAGACCAAGTGTGTATTGGCTAGACAGACCTAAGCAACCCCATATTACTGATGACATATAAGTGCAAGGATTATTTTTTTATCCATAGGATGCCTCTCTGCACATTGTTCTCTTTAAAAAATAATATACTAATACTATTTCTTGCAAAAGTAAACATTCACACCAAAGAGGCATGTAACATATGTGTTTTTGTTGTTTATGTTTTAAAGATAATTCGTACCAAAGCACTTTGTTTCTCCTTACAAATATTTTGGGTTTTATGAAGCATCGTTGAAAGTTGTCAAGGATCATGGCAAAGGTGCTTGCTCTGCAACTCTGACAATGCAAAACTTGGGAGCTGATCCTAAATTATGAAAGATTTTAACATTTACGCATTTACTCCTCTCATGTCTAAAACTATATTATTTATCTGAAGAACATTCTAGTCCTGTTCATTTATGCTTTTGTACTCCAGCGGTTCTGTTCTCGTTGCTTTAATTTTGTACACACACTCATGTGTCATATATTGTCATCATGTGTTTCACAATTGTGCGTTGATGACACCCAAAATATGCATAAAACACGTCCAACTGATGTTGATGCAACCATTCAAGGCGTAGAGAGGTGAATTTCCTATGTGAAGTCATGGATGACATGTAAAAAGCTGCAGATGAGTGATGATAAAACTGAAGCCATACTTGTCTCGACAGTGCATTCTTGTTCCTATCCTTGAACTCAGTATAATAAGTATCACCAGCACCAACATTAAATTCACACAATCAGTACGAATCAAAAGTGTCATTCTCGATAGAACACTCTCATTTCATCGACATGCCATGCTCAGATCCTCCACAGAATACAAAGAACTGAGTACTCATCCCTACCTGTTCTGTATCCTCTACTGCCAATCCGTCCGTTCCAGGATCAAACACAAAAACTTGCTGTCTATGCTACGTTTCTTTGCTTGCATCCAGACCAAAATAATTATGTGACCTCACCCATATGCACAGCCCTTATTTGGATATTTAAACTCCTCTTCTGACACTCGTATTCTCATTATTCCCAATATGAAAACAAAGCCCTACGGATTGTTGAGTAACAGGCCCAGCTGACTGGAATGAACTGCCTCTTGCGTTTGGACAAAATGAAAATGTAATCTCATTCAAGATTGCTCTAAAAACTCAGCTATTTAGAAAGCAAGAACAGACTTACGATTTAAGATTGTTTTCTTACATTTAATTATTTTCAACATGTTTTTGCTGGTAATATCAGGGTATATTTTCTAATTTTGTCCTTATTTGTTAACAAATGTTGAAGAATCCTAAAGGTTTTAAAATATAAAGCGCTGTATTGTTATTATTATTATTATTATTATTATTATTAGTAGTAGTAGTAGTAGTAGTAGTAGTAGTTTCTGAATAAACTGTATATTAAGAAAAAAATGTGTGAAAATAAGCCAGTTAAGACGACATTGCATTTTGTCATACAACATGACTTCAAATTGTATTGTGTGTACCTTGCAATTGCTTACGGGGAGCATACAAATCTCAATGCTGAGAAATAAGAATATCATATTTAAACAGCTGGATTAAATAAAAGGAAACTGCAGCATTCTTTCCATTTTTATTCATCCGAAATTAAATTATGGAGAAATAATACAGGATGTCAGATTCTTCTGCTTGCATGTACTGGTGTTTAATACGTTTGCAAATTTTGCCATCTTTACAACGAATGTAAATTATAAGAATATTAGCATCTGTTTTGTCCTTAACGGTCGCACCTGTTGATTTCTGAGCACCTTTGAATGTATGAAATCTCATGACAAAATTATTTGACCTAAAAAAACAAAAACCAAAACAAAGCAGCCAACATTAGTATACATTTACGTGTCTTGACTTACTTGTATTGACATTCATTTTTATCACTATTATTAAAACTAAGCGATGCATGAAGCAAATGTCTGACAAAAATGACTGCATTTTTATGATGGGGAAATATACACAAAATAGAACAAAGTTCACTAACCTTGCTTAATCTTGAATAACAGAATTACGTTTTCACGGTGATGGCAATTCTGTTTTGTCAGAGTGCACACAATAATCAATGTTATTTTGCTCTGAAGTTCATGCAGTGAAAATATTAATGCAGAGCTAGCATGTTTCCATGATTGATTTCGGAATCGGCCTAACTGTGCACATTGAAATCAACCACATCACTGAGATATAAAACATAATGAAATTTACAGGTTCGGTATAATTCCCCATGTATATACAGGTTTCTAGCTCATTATACAAGCATTAGTAGTGGGGAAATTAGAGCAAGGGGTTATTGTTTCTTTCAATTTGCAATCTCTTGCAAGAATGCGAAACAACGGAGCATAATCGAATTACTGGTTGATGCAGGCCTATTTTATGTGCAACGTGTAAGATGAAGAGTGCGTTCGCAAATTTCTAAACGTGTGGTATCAATACGTGTCAGGCAAATGCACGAAAAGTATCTTTATACGTTAATTACTGGGTAATCATTACAACATCAATGGAGTGCACCCTTGCCATCAATCAGTTTCGGAATCTGCTTACAAGATAGCCAATGTTGCTATTTAAAGAAGAACACGTGACTGCTTAAACTGTAATGAATTAGCTTTATCTCAACATTAATGTGTACTCTATAGTTCGGATATTTGATTGGGTCACTGCGAGGGATAAATGTACAACCGTGGCGTCAGAAGGAATGCCCAACGTCAGAAAAGAGAAAATTTGAGTCACATTTTTAGATGAAAATAAAAAGTGTTTTTCTAGCTAAGATTTTTTCCAGAGCTTGTCTCTAGACAATACAACGTATTTATATTGTCATATTAACACAAGTCAGCCCAATAATTCCAACTAAACCATCAGCTAGACTGATGTAGAAATCTTCTTTCGATCGTAGGAAACAAAATGTTCTCATTATTTGTAGTTTTGACAGCAGCAACTGAATATCTATTACACGATATACATGTTACGAAGAACATAACGACTGAAGTAATCAGTAGATATTTAAAGGTGTGAATTTCGATGCCGTACTAGTAAATCTTCTGGACAGTAGACATGGAGTACAGGACCCAGCGTTTTGGGGTCAGAAGGTTGGATCTGGTCCATCCAAATGCCCTCTTTGCATCTATGGATACGAGTTTCTGCTTGATCCTGCGGGCTGAAAAGAGGAAGAGAGAGAGAGAGAGAGAGAGTGAGAGAAAACAAAATGTAACGGGAAGTGACGCTAAGGTATATATTCCGTCGGGGTTCTGTAGTCTTGGAACATTTTCGTGGCAATTCAAAACAGTTTGCACTTGAGAGAAAAGTTACATATCAGGTAAACATGGTAGTAATTAGCTTCATAGTCATCGACTTTTAAATTATCAGTTCATATTAATTTCATCAATTTACATTTTTATAGAGTTGGCTCACACTTAGATATGTATAGGTATACCACAAAGGATGTTAAACGCCAAATATAAATATACCATCACAAAAACATGTGAGTGAAGTGTGATTCATGTGCTAAAGTATCTATATTAATATCACATTACAAAACAAAATCAACTATTTTATTTTATTATGATCCTTTTTTCTCAATTAATTATATCATTTTTTTAAAAATTAATTTATTTACTTAGTAATCGACTAAGTTGAATAATTGCTCTTATTGTCTGTGATGCGAGCACCTGGATTTTATTGGACACGACAAATTTCACCCTGAACAGTACAGTATTGGATCTGCACACTAATATCCGTGTTTTACAAAACTTTTTTCCCACCTTAACATATTATACCCCGTATATTACAGACCTTTTTCCTATCTGAAAGTGGCAAACCCGTGTAATAAAACAACCTTTTCCTATCTGAGCATAATATACACCGTGGATTACTACACTTTCTTCCTATCTGAACTTAGTATACCCCAATGTATTACAACACTTTTCGCCTATCTGAGCATAATAGACTCCGCGTGTTACAATACTTGTTTTACATCTGAACAACGGATACCCCTTGCTGTATTACAATACTTTTCGCCTATCTGAGCATATTAAACTCGGCGTATTTCAACACTTGTTTTATATCCGAACAAGGGATACCCTGTGTTGCATTACAACACTTTTCGCCTATCTGAGCATACTAGACTCCGCGTACAACACTTGTTTGATATCTGAACAAGGGATACCCCGTGTTGTATCACAACACTTGCTTCATATTTGTTTCCTCATTTTCCTCACTGGCTACATTTCTTTCTTTATCTATTTGCTTCTCTAATTGAATCGCATGATACAAATGATAATCTACCATGAATCCCTCCACAAGATCACAAAGATCTCGATGTGTTTCTTAACGGATGTGAGTCGTGTTTCTTGCCATCTAGAGCTTACGTTGGCTTTTTATTCTTTGAAATTCTCAAACTGAGTCGTACCTACCTCGTCGACAACTTCTCCCAGAGCCATTCTGAACGTACAAACTTTCTGAAGACTTCACATAGATGTTGATGTGCTCATCTGAAAATTTAAATATATATATATATATATATATATATATATATATATATATATATATATATATATATATATATATATATATCAGAGAGAGAGAGTGAGAGAGAAGAAAATGGTGATGATGATAATGATGATGATGATGATGATGAAAAAAGGGAAGAAGAAGCAGATAAAGTAAACCGATTAGTGAAGATGGAACGTTTATTCGTGACAAAATGTAAGAAGAACCACTAACTCACATGTAATTGGAGGGCCGTTGTTAGTCCCAGAATTCATTTCGGCCGGTCGACGGATGGCGTTGTATATGCCCTTCGCCAGTCGTGGGCTTACCAGAGGGAGGAACTCATCAACCTTTTAAAAAGAGTATAAATAACATAATTTCTTCAGGTTCGTCAACTTTTTATCATGTATCTCCAGCACAGCTATTGTCTTACTTCTGATAGCCATTTTTGTCTTTATGCGAGTTACATAGCTATGGAAATTGTCCGACTATGCAGCAATAGCGCGATCGTAAAGAATGAACCTATTTTTACGCCTATCAAAATGAAGGGAGATATCCTATCAAGACAGTATTTATGGGATGCAACACAATCATCAGACAACTACCTCTTTTTATTGTGGATATTTCTGCTTAGAACAATTTGACCATTATATCCAGCAGCTTTAGGAAACATAATTCTTCAAAATGCATCGCCTCAGGGCATGACAGTCAGAACTAACAAGGGGTGCATTTGGATGCAAGGGTTGGCTACATACTTCTATACTTACGCCGGTTTTAATCGATAACATTTTTTTTTTTAATGTTTGTTGACTAAATATGAAAAAAATCAGAATAAATAGTTTAATTTGTAAGTGTCAGATATAAGAAATTTCTTTTCATATGTCCAGGGTTTTCATGTGTTTGGGAAATATTCTTCTTTTAATTAAGGTAATGTCCATTACTTACGTTGACACGCGGGGTCTTGTATGTCCATGACGTCACTTCATGCAATCTTCGACTCAAAACTGAGGGATCCACCTTGATAATACTGCAATAACACATTAAAATTTCTTGAAATTGACATTTTGTTTTATAAATATCCTGTGTGAGCATATTATCATAAATCTAGAGTTCTGTTTTTTATTGTTGATGAAATAATCCATTGCATTTTATTCAAAAAAAGAGCGAATAAAGATACAAGGATTACGAATGAACCATTTATGTGTAGAACACAGTTTTTATTTCTCATTGGTTTTGTTGTCTTTTATACGGAATGTATACTATATATATTTTTATAAGGAATTCATACCATGTATATTTTCTGCAAAAACATATATATATGAACAGCCTTCATAAAGACGTTTTCTGCACCAACACCCCATTAAATAAATTTAAGCAATAAGAACTTATCGTTAAAAAGCATACTTTAAATATTATTTGAAAAATAAATACGATGTCCATTTAACACGTTTGATTTTCAACAAAAGACACACAGTTGTACTGAGCAGTGGTAAATGGATGGAATGATTAATATGAACAGTTGAGTTTCATTTTTATTTTGCATTTAAGTTCATTTGATTTTTGAAAATGTCCTATTTGACCTAAAGCAGTTCAGTAACGCAGTTATTAATTTATTATTCTTTGTTAAGGCAGTTTCAAAATCATATTTGTTGACCGGCACTTGTTTTGTATTTGTCTACGATCAAATTTCTGCCGGTAAAGATTGACGAGGTTGACTAGGGAGCCAGTTGTTGGTGTATGTCAGACTTATTGTTTTTCATTTTGTTTTCTCGAGTCAAGTATGTATGTTTAAAGTCGTATCAACATTCTAAATCCTCTGCACAAATCTACAGGCCTTCAAAATCAGTTTCATTGGTTTGCAGCCTCTATCTGCAACGGTGCAGGTGTAGTACTATGACATTTTAATTCCTGATTTTTCTTTCCAAACTGCAAGGAGATAACAGGTCAGTCAGGAAATGCCCCGAATAACATGCAAATAACAAGCAAGCAAGGAAATGCTATGGATTACATTCAGTTAGTGAGTCGAACGAAAAGAAAAGGAAACTCAAAGAAGGAAATCGGAAAAACTCGTTCAGCATACTGTTTCTCGGAAGAACTTGTTTAACTTACTGTTTCTGGGAAAACTCGTTCAACTTACTGTTTCTCAATTAGATTGGTCACATTCCTGAGCGTCATCAAGATTTTCTTAATTTTAGATTCAATGGAGAATATCAAACGTTCCTTAAGTCGTACAGCAAGCTGAAATATGAAGCGTTTTCGTTAATAATCATCAATCTGATTCTGTTTCGTTAATATGAACCTAGCTTCATGATTCTGACTCTAGCTTCATCATTCTGTCTCTGACTTCAACATTGTGACTCTAGTTTCACGATAGTGACTCTAGCTTGATCATTGTGACTCTAGCTACATCAACCGGACTCGAGCTACATCAACCGGACTCGAGCTTCATCAATCGGAATCCTGTTTCATCAATCGAAATCCTGTTTCATTAATTTGACTCCAGTTTAAGCAGTCTGACCCAAGCTTCATTATTCTAATTTTAGTTTCGTCAATATGACGCTAGATTCATCGTTCTCAGTCTAGCTTTATCAATCAGATCCTAGCGTAATCAATATGACCCTAAAGTCGTCATCTGACTCTAGCTTCATCAATCGGACACTAGATTCATTAATATGACTCCAGTTCATCAATCGGACACTAGATTCATTAATATGGCTCTAGCTTCATCAATCGGACACTAGATTCATTAATATGACTCTAACTTCATCAATCGGAATCCTGTTTCATCAATCGGAATCCTGTTTCATCAATTTGACTCCAGTTTAAGCAGTCTGACCCAAGCTTCATTATTATAATTTTTAGTTTCATCAATATGACCTTAGATTCATCGTTCTCAGTCTAGCTTTATCAATCAGATCCTATTGTAATCAATATGACCTTAACGTCGTCATCTGACTCTAGCTTCATCAATCGGACACTAGTTTCATTAATATGACTCCTGTTCATCAATCGGATACTAGATTCATTAATATGACTCTAGCTTCATCAATCGGACACTAGATTCATTAATGACTTTAGCTTCATCAGTCGGACACTAGATTCATTAATATGACTCTAGCTTCATCAATCGGACACTAGATTCATTAATATGACTCTAGCTTCAACAGTCGGACTTAGATTCATTAATCATACCCTAAGTTCAACGATCGTAACCCATTTTCATCAAACGGACTCTCAGCAGTTTGATTAATTTCATCCATCGGACTCTAGTTTCATCATTCTCGCTCTAGTTGCATCAATCTGACTCAAGCTGCATCAACTGGACCCCAATTTCATCGATCGCAGTCTAATTTCAACAAACAGACTCTAGTTTCATAAATCGCCCTTTAACTTCATCACTCTAACTCTAACTTGACCATTCGAATTCAAACTTCACCAGTCTGACTAACTTGACTAATCGGATTCTAATTTCATCAATCTGATTCCAACTTCATCAATTTAACGATAGCTTCATCAATCGGACTTCAGCATCATCAATCAAACCATAGATTCATTAATTTGACTCTAGCTTTAATAAACAGCTCAATCTTTCTTTCTCCAACTGAGATTTTAAAACATTTCCGTTGTAACTTAGCTTTGTCTCCTGATTATTCAGATGGAATCAATGATTTAAAAGGTAATTATACCTTTAATTAAGTCTGAAAAACATCTTCTTTATCATGGAGTAAAATATTAGGATAGCCTCATATTTGAGTAATATATCAATTCTTATTTGCATGTTGGAATAGGGTTACTGGTTAATTGGTATAAACAAACCAAATCTCATATATTCATCTAATTTGCATACTAAATGTCTTGTACATACCTTGTTTTCTTTTGATTTATTTTCCTTTCAGGTATAAAATAAAACAAGAGTTTTAATCGACGGGTAGCATGACTTGAACCCATAATTTTAATTGTACTTCTTTCGATATTTTAGTTAACTGATGCGCAACAAATTATACACCAATCATTATGGCAAATCAATTGCCGATGTCAAAACTATGAAACATTGAATTCACACCTCGATGAGTTTGGCACGAATTCGTTCTTCTGACCGCAGGAGTGTGCATCTTGTCGTCAATATATCTTGTCCAATAAATGTGTACACTTCATTAGAGGCCGGTGGAGTAGTCGTTGATTTTAGGTAGGCACCAAAACACATCTGAAATGCACCAGACGTTGGAAATCAAACATCTGAAGTTACAAGTTAGATACCTTACTATTAGAGTCCTGAGAATGATAAACTGTTCATCTCAACGTTTAGATAAAATATATCGTAGCATACCTTTTTACATTACTATAAATTTAAAAGGTTATTTTTGATTGGATGAGAGAAAATAATCTGAGCTCAAGAAAGAGTTGGGATTTCGGCAGGGAAGAGTGAAGTCCGGGCTAACAGCAACTCCGTGTCATAGGATTAGATACATACATCTTTAGGTAAGAGTAAAGCCCGCGTTGCAAATTATATATGGCCTAAGTTTGATACACATTTCTTCAGGAAAAGTAAACGACGCCTTCTAAGAGTAAATGATATACTTATGTTTGGTAAACACATTCCAGGCAAGGGTAGAGTCTGCGTTATAAGAGTAGACATGACATAAGTTTGATATTCACACTATGTTCATGGAGCTTCCTTACAAACAGCACACCTATTAGCTATATTTAATTTTTGTTGTTTGTTTGACTTTTTTCCTGAATTGATGACTGTTCATATTGATTTTGCATACCTGACTTTTGCCATGTTTGTGATTGAGGGTGGATATTTTGCATACCTAATATTTGTTATGATTATAAGTGGTAAACATGATGATTACTTGAATTTAAGTAATGTCATTATTCGTTATTGCCCCATTTTGACCTTTGGGGCCCGGATGACATGTTGCAGACTCTACCCCCTCCCCTGACTTGGCAGGCAAGTTATATCCTATGTGCAGGTAGTGGATTGTTAGCATTATTAATCCACAAAAGTGATTAAAACGGAGACGCGTTCTCTAGGCTTTTTATGGCATACTTATACATCATAGGCATGCGGCTACCTAACGCAACATCTGCCGAATCAACCGATACTTCAGGCTGCATAAGTTCGCTGCGTGATTTACATCATCCAGATGCAGATTGTATCACTACAATTCATCTTACGTGCCTTAAATTCAGAGAGAGATGTTTGTGGGAGTTTACAGATGCACTAAAATTTGTTCGCGCTTGAGACTAAGCGATGGATACTTCCCGACGGAATCACACGTTTGGCCATCATGATGTTGTGAATCAAATTAGGCTGACGTAGGTTAACGCGATGAACTAGTGCATAAAAACAAAACCTGGTGGCAGTTCCGTATTCGCTGGAACAACTTGGAAATCCTTTCGCACAAATGCCCAGCTTAGTGGACGAAATCCACACTGTAGTGGTCCACCCGGTGAAGATTTCAAACGGTAACGTGTTGGTTGTCTTGGAATATCAATCCGTTCCGAGATCGTAAACACATCAATGGACCATACTGGATCAGTAAAACGACGTTGTCCACCTTCTAACATATCAGGTGTATACAGATATCTAACAAACTTGTTTGCAAGTGGTTGTAATGGTACTGGCTGTTAAATCATTTTCTCAGTAAACATAACAGTCTTTTGTCGAATTGCTTGAACTGGTTTTAATGTAATCAAGCGTGTGACCTAATTTTAGTGCCGATATTACTAACAGAAGACCTGCTATCCATTCATGAGTCCGCTCGAAAGTGCTAGCACTTGAGGGGCTAGTTCCCCGAATCCGAGATTGCTCTGCACACCGAGATCTCATTAACGTGAGTTGGATTTGCGGTACGTGTTTTCTCGCGACATCGCACACAGTGTGAATATATGATTCTATTGTATTTAGTATTATTCAATAGCATCATTGCACGTTCGCCGATAAGATCTGTTTAGGTGGATCTGGCGACATTCCTAATGATAAACGATTCTAATATTTGGGATATTCTCTCGCGCCTGATATTGTGAGGATTACCTCAACGACCCTGGTCAATTGAACTTGTTACTCTGTCAGCAGTAGTTATTAAAGCAAGTCTGAGACGACAGACGTGAAACTTCATTGTTACATACTCTTTGGGTTTTCACCAGCCGAGAAACCATGTGGTTTGATATTATTTATGCCCATATAAACAGTGTATCTTTTATTCATATTAATCGATTGACACATATTCATATTTCGCTTGTGGATCAAGACGGACACATTGTCGATCTAACATATACAACGGTACATTAGAGATCTACCTGACATTTAAATATAATAATGACAGTCTTACGTGAATATGCGATACTCTTGCGCGCTGTTAACTCGGAAAACCCGTTTGCAGAACTTATTACGGTGCTAGCCTTGTTGACGCTGTTCGCGGATTGTTCAAGGGCGAACCAAACATGTTCGGGGCTCTGACCTCCCGCACTATACCAAACCCTAAACAAGTCACAATGTGAGCTAGTGACAGCAACAAAAGCACTGCTGTGGATTGAATGAAACAAATGGAATCGCAGGCGGTTAAATTGCTTCTTGATTGACTACGACGATTAGTAACTCGAGCACCACCAAAACCTGAACTAATGGTTCCAATTACGCTATCGCCAACAGGAAGCATGTCACTTGTGGTTGTCAAAATCATTAATGAAGCCGCTCAACAACGATTGTCGCATTTAGTGATTACAAATCTGTTATCGGGAAGTGAAATCGGTGAGCAGAACTTTCTATAAAATTATTAGAAACAAATTGATAATGTATAATCAATGGCTCGATTCCAAACTATTACAGATCCAGCATTTTACGTATGCGCGCCTGTATTAGTGGATTGATGTAATACAAATTTTTAGCATTACTCATACCCGGCCAGAGACTACAATCAACTAAAAGTAGAACTGCAAGTGCAGGATACGTTTAGCATCTTTCTTCCATGCGAGGCAGTCTTGGAAGTTGGGGGACAATGTGTACGTGTCGGTAACTGTAACAATGATGATCACAATAGCACAGTTGGATTTACTAAGAATGGTGTCATGGCTTTGTTCAACACTGCTCAAATACTCGATGGGAAGGAAATCGAATCAAATCTTGACAACGTAGATATAGGGACTATGATTCTCGGACTCACCAGATACCGCGATGATTACTCGAGATCAGCTAGCCCAAGAATAATATTTATCAAGGATACATGTGCTAATGTAGATTCTCAATCGTATACAATAAGGCGTGTAGGTAACGCTGGTGAAGATGTAGCACCCATAGTTCTTGACCCTAACAGCACTTTTAACAATGGATTCGCACAGTGCCACGAACAATTCCCCTCAGACACATATTTAGATTTTTCATAGATGGTCGCAATGTTACTTGTGTTACCAAACATACAGTCACAGTAACCCGTAAAAATAAATCCAAAGATGCAATGTGACGTAGTGTTGGTACTACAGACTCACGCCCATGAACTGCTAATTTAGGACAGTTCACATGGCAAATAAGTACCCAACATGGTCTCGCTGCACCAAAATAGATGTATGTGGCTTTTCAACTTAAAGAGCGAGATGATAGTTAAACCCATAGTAAAATGATACTTGACAACTTAGGAATAACAAAAGTTTCGTTGCGGTTAAACGCTCATCAGGAACCGTCTGTAGAAATTCACCTTGAGTACAAAAGCAATCATAATGCACTCGCATATCACAATCTGTGATCGTACATAGACCGACATCAAAATAACGACACTTGTTTACAAATTTGCAAGCATGAGTTTACACAGTGCCCGATTTTTACTTTTCACTGGAACACCTGGAGTTGTTTAGACAGTCAGTTGTCTACATGTATTTTCATGCATGTGTTGGTGACGCTGGTTGTGATTATCAATGCTATGTCGTTATACTTGCGGACAATACAGTGCCTGGAGGTGCTGGTGGCTGATTGATTGTGATCGATGTACCCGTGGAAAATTCATACGATTCATAATTAAACCTATTTCTTATTTGGATAATAATGTAACTTCACGAATTGAAGATCAGTCGGAAGAAAATAGAAAACGCAATAAAAATCAAAAGTGGGCTCACAATGAAACCCTCTAAGGTAAAATTGATCGGAAATGTCATTTTGTGGATTACCCCAAAACAACTCGCTCAGCTTAATGCGGCCAAACATAATAACACATATGTGACATTACAAATATCCAACGTCTGAGGTGACTCAAATGCAAAAGACAGATGAAATATTTAATTTCATTACAATGACTACAGAACTGTTAGCAGCAGTGGCTTCTAGGGTTGCAAAAGCTGCCACGTTAGTAGCTGTCGGACCTGCACTCGGTATGGCGCTAAAAAGGAGGTTTGTGGTCGTATAAGAAAGTAAAAGGCCTTCGATTACCAGGAACAAGGTGGCGAATACCTTCGGGAAGAGCTCTTTGATTACCCAGTATAAACATGCTGAAGATCGCGCCCTTGATCAATTATAATTTACTCTCGATGGCAAAATCATTCAAGCATTTTCGTGTTGTCTTTATAAGAAATGAATTTGTATCAATGGTACCACACACACCTGAAACCAATATTGTCAGCCTGGATTTGACAACAGGACCCGGCACTCACTTGGTCAACATACGTTCTGGCAAACTTAACATCGTTTCTAATTTTGTCGCGTATGAACTTTCACCGCCAGTTAAAGTAGCTAATTATTTAACAAAAAAGTTTGACGTTAAAGCATTGTTTAATTCAACCATGCCAGTATAAACATGGTTTGATAGACCCATATATGCTAACCTAGTCATTGAAGCATTGCGTGCACTTGAGCATTCACCAACACAGCAAGCACTTACTGATTTCACATTAAAGTATGTTTAATATTATACAAAATGTCCATAATCATTTACAAACGATATTCTGCCCAACGCCATGGTGCTGATGTGGGTCTGTTTGTCACCGAAGGGAATTTGAATGAGTTTGATAGTTGTCGTTGGTGTTGACCCAGGTGATCTTGTAATTTTTGAAGATTATGCTGGTAAACCTAAAAGGTCTAACGTGGATAGCAAATATATTCTAGTCAAGTTAAAAGGCGCTGCTGCAAGGAACCTGTCTGAGATCATTGAAAACTGCGGAATCAGAGAAGCGGCGTGTCTGCTGCATTTATCAAAGAGTGTATTGATGATGCTAATGGTACAAAAACAATAAGTGGATCAACAAACATTCCCGCACCACCACGTATTGTACGTTCATCTACAGAATGCACAATACAGACCAGTGAAGGAAAGAAAGTTGTTATTGGTAGTAATATAACAAATGATTGAATTGTTTGTTGATGTAAATGGTTTTCATACCCCTATTTCAATAACCATAACACCGAGTCTGAATCGTATTTATTTATTTATTATACCCGGTTATTGTTGTGGACGGAGTCAAGTAACAGCATTATTAAATGATAAACCTGGTGAACTTGTAGTAATACGTAAAGAACCCGATAACAGCCTTTCAAATCATTTATGTATACGACAGCGATATCGTTGATAGCTAAAGTTTGTATTCAGTTTGAAGTACTTCAAATCTATCAATACGACAGTCTTTGGTGTTTGTGTTTAAGATTAGATTGATCATTAATTAAGCGACGGTTTCTAACTGCAGTGATGAAGCTGAGGAATTTACCGACGTGGTATTGGACCAACGGACAGCGGATGCTAACTTCAATGGTTATTTGTTCGACTTGTCCACAAATATCAGCGTCGGAATGGTGTTACAGGACCTTTGTATACACTCATATGTATTGTTGTTAAAAGTCAAATATAAATTTATAGTTCAAACAACTTTGACGTGCCAATGCGAACTCGAGGTCAGTTAGGTGTTATATTATTAGCACGTAATCGTTGGCGACATCACCAGGTGAAAAACACTCAGGAATTATTTCTAAAACGATGAAGTGTTACTCACAAATGCATTCACCTCGGTTACGTTCACCAAGAAATATTTTACACCAGCAATAGCTCAACTGAAGAAAAAGAGATCTCTCGAATGTTATACATAAAGGACGCACCTGTTCGTGTAACAGTTATTGAGCGACGACGAGTAAATCGTTTAATACACCAGGCTCAGGTGTAATCAGTATATTTCCCGAAGCGTAGAACTGTTGAAAATTTAACTATTGTTCAAACAGAGATTCTTTTATAACTGGATGAAAATTGTGCCAGTAAGACAGGGTTACTAGATAGAAGTGCGTTTGCGTATTGCTCCAGGATGTGGTGAGTCCGGACAGGGCTTGCCACTCGTGCAATTGTACTGCGAGATTGTTTTATTAATAGAAGAACTGTAATGGACCCTCAATGTTACCGGCCTGAAAAAGTGATCGAAGCGGAGCGAAAGCTTCCAGATGAAGTAAGCAAGTGAACCACGTTGATCGTGAGATACATCGGGTGTGTCTTTTCGTAGATACTAGTGATAGACTTAGTGCAACAGGGGGTGCAACACAACAACTATCGTAGATGCACCAATCGGAATTATTTTCGGGGCTATATCGATAGTAACCGGGTCTCTGGTGGTGGCTGCAAATTAATTTCGATGCGATCGCATTCACGTGTACGTGTTTATTCAGAAATGCTTGCAGCGGCACAAAGTAGTATCAGCACGACTAGCTAACTATATTCGGTGGCATTCGAGGATAAAATAATTTGATCGAGACTGTATTGGCGGAAATGGAAAATCACCAACAACTCCGAGCATAGATAAGAAAGCACGCGGGTACGGATTTACATACAATGAAAGTCGAGTAAAATAATCTTTCATCGATAATTAATGTTTAAATATCCAATGGCTGCAGGCAGTGTATAGCTTTCCTGCCAAATCATGGGTACAGAGGCTGTGTCTTATATCAGGATCCCAACAGGTAAAAGGGGACAACATAAAACGCCCCAAAACACGGAATAGTGACACTACTATTTGAGTTCAACGGTTAGTGGAATTTTTCATGGAAATGGTTAATTTTCTTGAAAATTCTATTATGATCTGTGTCAAGCGAAATATGTATAATTGGAGGTTTTGTAAACAAGTATGCATTCCTGCTTTAAGATCAGCCTATGGAGTCATTTACAATTGTGTTCAGATATAATTTGAAAGATATTATTTATTGGCAATAGTCATTGGAATTGCAAGGTGCCGGTAGACGTTTTGGACTAAACACTACTTTGGGATTATTTGAGAACTCATTCTGGATTCTACGATTTTGGTAAATCAGGAAATTCTAGATTATTGGAATTTATTCGAAACATTTTATATATGTGGGTTTGTGATACAGTTAGGATTATTTGTGATATAATTCACAATATTGTACCTGTGTCTTGAATTTTCACTTTGTATCTTAAAGAATTAAATTATTTGTTGATCTTACTGAACATTTGGTTTCGCTTGACTCTGTTATATAGTTTAAGACCTAGAGTGTAAGACCTAGAGTGTAAGACCTAAAGTGTAAGACCTAGAGTGTAAGACCTAGAGTGTAAGACCTAAAGTGTAAGACCTAGAGTGTAAGACCTAGAGTGTAAGACCTAGAGTGTAAGACCTAGAGTGTAAGACCTAGAGTGTAAGACCTAGAGTGTAAGACCTAAAGTGTAAGACCTAGAGTGTAAGACCTAGAGTGTAAGAGCTAGAGTTGTAACACATCACATACAGTAAGTCAGTATAACTGTCAATTATTTAATTATATATTCCCCAACATATGTGCCTGTTTGTCAGATACAGACACGCACATACAGACAGACACACAAGTTGGTTTGAGACTCGTTATATTAAAAAGAGGGAGAAGGAGAAAAAATATGAAACACTTAATAACTGCGTCAATCCGACCTACCCGTTCAGCGTGATGAATCTTTCTCAGTGCTTCTCTATGTATGCCCATAAGCTGTATAATGCGTGCTTTTTCTTCAAGCAATTCTTTCTTTTCTTCGTCTGTAAACCTACAAGATGAACATAGACATAGACATATTTTTATTTAAAGAAAGAGTTGCATTACATTATAATAGCTATATTATCTATGAAAGTGAAGCACGAAGTGCATTTTGATATGTCAAGAGACAATATTGGCATTACTTATTTAGTTTGCCATTTTTTGGAATATTGAAAACCCTTCATATTCACAAAGGAAGCATGGATGAAATAGTGCAGTTATGTTCTTATAGGTCGAATTTATAAAAACCCTCCACAAATTTCCATGAAATTCACTTTAGAAAGTTTAACTAAAGCGTCAATATTTTACAATACTCGAATATTGCAGAAGCTGCAAAGTTACTGTAGTATTTATTGTGGTCTTCACATAAGATTTAATCTTCAAGCCATCAATTAATCTGAATACATAGTCCAAATACTATTTTTGGACTTTCATATTGATTCCTTTCATTATTTGATTAAACGCCATGTTTATAAACGTTTCTGATTTTTTTCTGACATAAGGTGATTCATTACAATAGTCCAATGAAAATGGTAGCAACAGCACAACTTAATTTCGAGGGGACCACAACCATGTCATGGTAGATACTACTTACAACGATACCTCATACAACAATGCGTCGGTCAATGTGGTGCACATCGGTCCTACTTTTTATCTCGGATATATTATGCATATTATCTATTATAGGAATGAATGCATATAGAGGTATTCTAAGGGTCCCTCGATAATTGCTTTCTCCAGAATTTACTCTACTCCTTTCAAGGAGTGAAAAGTAAAGATAATCAAACGGCCAAATTTGAACAGTGAGATATATTTCTTCCAAACGAATATGTGAAATCTACGAGTATGTGAAATCTACGAGTTGTGAAATGTAGGAGTTCCGAATATCAGGAAAAGATGAGGGTGATATTTCGATGTACTGACTAAGGAAAGAAAGTGCTTATCTACAGCAAACTCCTCAAAAGTAAACGAAGCGAAGAAAATCATTCAAATCTGTGTCAAACATGTTAGAGCTACAATTAGATCTTGAAATTCGTTTAGATTGATGTCACCAATATTTTAGGACCACTCTAGATTGATGTCACCAACATTTTAGGACCACTCTAGATTGATGTCACCAACATTTTAGGACCACTCCGGTGACCTAAGTGGTTAAGACATATAAAAATAGTATTTACAGCTACCTCGCTTGGCTCTCAGCATTAAGAGGTTAGTCCTAGGACTGGACGGCCTGATGTCAGGATAATGCGACATCTGTGACATCATGCTACGTGTCTGCGGCATGATGCCCCAGTGCTAGACATCACTATAAACTGCCACTGTGCAGACATCATAGCAACGTCACTGGAAAGAGTTAAAGTTATGTTAAAAATCCAAATCGCAATCGCACCAACATTTTACTTAAGATGGAATTAATCATATTTACACTCACAATCGAAATAGTTCCTCCCGTTTTCTCTCTTGTATAGCTGTATTTTTATCACTTAATGTAAATGCTGCTTCCTTCACAGCGTCAAAAAGATCCCTAAATTCCGATATGAAATCTGAAAAACAAAATTCCTTTCAGGTGAGCAAAACATGGAGGTGCGATATACATTTTAATAATACCTTTTAAAGCCAGGTTTGTGCAACATTTGTTCGATAATTTGGAAGTAACACTTATCGTTGCGTTTTTAATACCGTTTGTACTCGCTTTTAAGCCTGGTCCCCGTACAAACAGCATAGAGTCTTATCTACCTTTGCATAATGCGACTGCTTATCAGAGTTTTTGCTATTTTTTCTGCTGATTAGTCCTTACATGCTACCTAGACTGAGATCTGCCAGGTCATTATGCAACGATGGATCTGGATCTATGTAGTTAGCAGTATTAGCTGCCTTATCACCCAGTATAGATGGTACATGAATTTGAGCGGCAAAGATTTTCTTGCATGTTTTGTACCTCAAAGAAAGATTGATTGATGTATATACCAGTAAGTCCTGTCAATTTTTATCATTTGTATTTATTTAACTTATTTTGTGATCGTCCGTCTTAGTACATACTTTATGATGATGATGATGATGATGATGATTATTATTATTATTATTATTATTATTATTATTATTATTATTATTATTATTATTATTAAATAGATACATATGGAACAAAGAAGAAGGTCTATCTTTTATCCAAAATTACAAAGATTTATTATCTAAAAATATGGATAAGATTTTAAATAATATGAACAACAACAAACTTGATGAATGCGTCAAAACAATTACTGATATTTACCATGATGCAGCGATCACAATGAAAACAATCAATAAAAAGCAAATTTTAGCTCTGAGGAAAGATTGTGTCAAATTTGGAATGTTAACATCGAAACTGAACTCCATTTTATTAGTGCTTGTCCTCTATGTGGAGAAATAAGACAAAAATACTTACCCACATTTGTATATAAAAATCCAAGTTTAGAAAAATTTAGGTCCTTTATAGACAATGAGACTAGTAAAATTCTGATGACTAATTTAGCAGTGTTTACTATAAAAGCCTTAAAGATTAGAGAAACCGTTTTATGAACGATTCCTGTTACATAAGACTTTAGATCAATATCACAAATCTTGCTCCGCACAAGTTTTAGGGTTACCCTTAAAATCCATTTGTTTGATTACTGTGCAGTATATCCTTGTATCTCATCCAATTCGAGAAATGCAGTAATGATTACCTTCATGTATATTATTACTTCCTATAAATACGCTGTTTTGTTACGCACTATAACATCTTATTGTACCGCATCATGTATGGATATGTATCATGGGCCAGTGGCCTATATTACAAATAAGTACTATTATTATTATTATTATTATTATTATTATTATTATTATTATTATAGCTTATAGCAATGTTGGACATACATATATAACTTTACCTGGAGGATCCATAGTTGCTAATTCTTTGAGGACAAAAATGCTGATTGGTAAGTTGTTTGGTGGTCCATAAACCAGCCCTCCAAGTGCGGACGACAGTTTGTAAAGAATTTCAAGTGTCTCATATCTGAAACAAATTTCGCTTCAATTTAAAAAGTATGTTTTACAAAATAGTTTACGTTATTTTGACACATTCTAAGTATATTAGAAGGGGGGGGGGATAATGAAGAAGAATTGCTCTTCTCGTACCTTATGGCTACAGTTCACCATCAGGAAGTATTCTTTGCAGGCTTTGCTTAAAATGAAAATACAGAGATACATTTCGCTGTCTTATGACAAATGTCATGAAGTTTGTTTCTGTTTTAAACAGCGTACCGTAGTAGAGCATGTCAAACATGGTCTTTAGTAGCGCCATAAAGATCGATAGCTGGATGAGGCCTCTTGATGGGAACCAAGCGTCGGGATATTTTTAAACAAAATCGATCAAAAATATCAGTAATAAGGTGTAGGCTGTCGTGTTGATATCGTTAATAGTAGAGAATTTATAAAGGCAAATGACGTAAAATGTAAACTGAAAATGCAAACTAATAATTTATCGCAATAGTTTATAAACAAAGATGACGCTTAATATCGTTCATAAGTAAATTCTATAACCCACAGTTCATGCGGTGTTTGCTCCAAATTCATTTTTGCAGAAGTGGATTAAAAAATTTCACCTACGATTATTCCAAGATTCAGAGTGATTATAGCAGATGAGTAGCATATAGTGTAATCACCATCATTCATGACACAAAGCAAATACATACAGAGAGGAATTCTTTTTCGTGATGACCACACTGACGACGGAATGTAAGCTGACTCAAGTGTTTAATGTTCGTATGAACTTTACGCTTATTTTCTTAAGACGTTCACACATTGAATTGTGTATTTCATTTAAAATCATACAAACCATACGTCATGAAATAAACTTACGGATCCTCTTCTTCCTCCGAAGGAACGCAAGGAATATTAATGGCTTCCATCTCTATATCCAAAGCTTTCATTTTGAAAGTTATCGCAAGCCGGAAAGCGTTTCTGCTCTGCACGTTAAAATAGTTGAAAGTGATTTACCTGGTAACGTCGACGTCACTGTTAAAATTGTGATCAGCGACGTCATAATGACGTCGTTTGACATCATGATACTACGCTCTCAAATATCATAGCAAGTCGTATTGTATCATACACTTGTGAACCACATCTTCACTCTCAGTAAATACCATAAACACTTCTGTGTTATGGAGATCAGAAGGCATTATGCAAAAATCATAATCACAATACTTATTTATCCAGTTAAAACCATCTACAGTGGTAATCGAACAGTCTTTACACTTGCTACTTTACAGGTATAATTGGTTATTACTTTGCCATATCCGATTCTAGAGTTGATTTTTTTTAAAAACAAAATTATAATGATTTTAACTTTTACAATATATATCATAAGATTGTCATCGTTATTCGGCTTCTTTTTTCACAAGTATATCTTTTAATTCTGATATCTTTATTAATCAGACTCTGTACGTAAATAAAATAATCGAAAATTATTCAGCCAAAATTATTAGTGCTTCCAAAAATAGTTGATATCTGACGTCCTGTTGGTCCTATCGCCAAAGAAAAACACGTCTTAACATGTTTAACACATTCAACACATGAATGGCTATATTATATATAGGAAATGGGAGCTAAGTGCTTTTCATAATGGCAACCAATCTACCAACTATGCTACCACAATTTTCAAGTTCCGTTTTATGTCATTTACACAAGGCAATAAACTACATATTAGTAATTTTGAGCTCTTTAAATTACCTTCTAATTATTAATACTAACATTATTTCTCAGAGTCTCTTTCGTTCATTAACTTTCCATTTGTTGTTGTTTTCGTTCATTTCGTTCATTCTATTTGTGATGATTGTTGTTTTACATTTGCTCTTGCCCATATACTTCTGTTTTGGGGATGGAATCATCTCACCTGAAGTATAGCAATTATCATTACAAATCCTTCATCGATTCATTCATTGACTGATTCATTCATTCATTCATTCATCGATTCATTCATTCATTCATTCATTCATTCATTCATTCATTCTTCTTCTTCTTCTTCTTCTTCTATCTGATGTTTATACACTATTGATTGTCATAGCTATTGCAAACGAAGCCATATATTTAATTGAAAAACAGACTGGAAGAGCTGACAGGAAATATTGAAAAGAACGTGAATTAAACTCTAATCAGCGTCCTTCTAAAGAGACTTGAATTTGAAAGCTGCATTCAACTATTCGTTGATTTTTAAATGCCCCACCATGATGCTTATTCATAGTTACATGCAACTTTCAAAACAGATGATTGACCAGCATATTTTATTTTTTTTATTTTTATTTTTGTAATAATGATTTGTGCACATAGAGAATAGATCTAAACTGTTGCATATATACTTGTTTTCCAATTTTGTTTATGTATCTTTCATCTATAAAAGGGCAGGACCTGAATACAGTAACGAAGAAGAAAGAAAGAAAGAAAAAAAGAAAGAAAGGAAGGAAGGAAGGAAGGAAGGAAGGAAGGAAGGAAAACAGACAAAAAAGAAGGGACGTACTAAACAAGATATTCGACTGAGTTCAAATGTGAAAGAGATTTTTAGAACGATAAAACCATTATAAAGAGCTCTACTGATGGTGTGTCCTCTCTTTTAGTACTATAATCGAAGTCTCTAAATGAACTCTCATCTTCATCCTAGAATTATCGGTAATCCACAGAAGAAATCACGTGTCCATGCAATGATTTATAAACAAAATCGGCTTCGAAATATTTCCTAACAGGAGCGGTCCATTCTTGTTCACTGAATGATGACCAGTATGATTTTACAACAAATAATAATACACTCATTATTTCAGCCATTTATGAAATCATTATTTTTTCAGCCATTTATGAAAACAATCTATATTTAGTATGCGTATCAATAAGATTATCGGAATTAATAACACATTTTATTGTATTTAGTTTTTAATTAAATTCTAAGTAAGAATTTTTCTGTTATTTGATACCGATATAGTACTTTTCTAACAGCGGTTGCAGTCGAACAATAATAGACAAGTTAAACAACACATTTTCCTTTGTAGTGCCCGTCCACATTCCCTACAAACCCGACAGGCAACCCCAGCATTCACATGTAAATCCATAAGATGAAAACTCCTCATAATGAAGAAGAATCCGCACATGTGATCACCCTGTCATTAGCACAATTTTTGTAGTGTTTTCTATTAAAATTAGAATTAGCCTATTCAATAATTGTTATAGTCATATATACTAATTATCTATATCCGGTATGTAAACTTTGGCAGGGCCCACGGTCAGTTGGGTCAGCGGTCTTTTCTAATTCCAGATATATCATGACGGACCAGCAGCTTCTGACAGACAATTAAGTTGAACAATACCCCTCCATTTTTCCATGAATGCGACATAAATACATGCATATTTGCACACCTATGGTTGATGAGAGAGAGAGAGAGAGTAATGTTCGATATTAGATGGTTTGATATATAGGCAGAAGGGCGACAAACGGACGTATGGTTGAATGGGCGAAAAGAAAGATAAATAAATTTTATGCAGTCTGGCAAATATATTTCAGAGTGTTACGACTCTAATTCCGGAACTATGTAACAGAAGTGAAACCAGCAATTTAGCTAAAATTCAACAAACAATTTATTTCCCTTAGACACAAAGAGAAAACTCAAACGACACTTATAGTATGGTGAATTAATTCCAAATAATCTCAGATGTCCTATCATAATGCCAAATAATACAGAATGCTCCAGATGAGTTCCAATAGGCTTGAATGTCCTGATATACCGGTGATGCAGTACCGAATGTCTTCGAATGCATTCACACAAATCCAAAATAATTTGTTAATCCAAAGTCAATAAGCACATTAGGAATTTCAATGAAAAGTTTAAATAAATAATTCCTCTCGGGATATTTCTGATTTCAGCAAAACACCTGTTAACTCACTAGATTCCCGGAGACTAGTCTAGAACAGGGATGAATTTATTTTTACCAAGCTCACTATTAATACACATCCTCACTTGGAATTCCACTAACTCTCCAGTAAGACTAGACCTTCATCTCATATACTAGCAGACATCTTGTTTACAACTTACATGATGAAAGTCAGGTACGCATAAAACGCCATCCACAACCCTCAGTCACGGACAAAGGTCAAGCATTCAAAATTTATTAAGTATACGAAACAAAAGCATGTTAAAGCTAATCAAATAAATAATGAAATTCTTTGAGTCAGGTGTTAATAAAAAAATATTTGCTTTTTATGCCTGGTTCTTATATATTGTAATAAATATAATCGTTCCTTTTCATATTCTCGGCACGTATGAATGCGTGCATACACAGAAATGTACGACATCGTGACATGCATTTGTCAATCTATTCATAGAACTTCGATTCTGCATGGTTAGCAAGAAATCCAGTTGGAAACAATATATTTAGGTAGACTGATAGACAGATGGAAGGATGGATGAATGCATAGATTTACAAATAGTTAGACAGTTAAATATTAAAATTACATTAAATAAAATAACCTTTGCACTTAAACAATACTTACATTCAGTGATATGTCCTAAAAAAATGAATCTTAAATATGCTGAAATATAAAATGTTTTTATTATGATATAAAACATATGTAACGTATACAAAGACACATGCAGCCATGGATCCATCCATCAATAAACCCATTAATGTAGACATGCATATATTTATTCGTTTATTCGTCTGTCCATCCATCCATCCATCCATCCATCCATCCATACATACATAAATACATACATACATTCAATATAAATAAATAAATAAAATAAATAAATAAATGTATTGTTAGGGAAGTCAGAGAAATAAGCCTTACATCAATGTCTAAGAAATAAATATACAAATAAAAATTAAACCTTAAGAATCAATTCCAGTCATTGGATGTGGCACTGTCATCATTTCTTTATATTTAAAACAATGACATACACCTACACGGTGAAATTAAGCGGTTTAAGTCAATAGTTTCTATGTCTTTGTATGTACTATTCATATTAAATTTTGGTACAAACTATATGTGTGTAAGCGAAAGCTAACACACACACACACACACACACACACACACACACACACACACAAATGTTGATGCATGAATGACAGTAGAACGTTCGGTACTTTCGTCTGGAGGTAGTTTTTTGAGAGATGGGCATACAGAATCAGAAAGAAAGAAAGAAAGAAAGAAAGAAAGAAAGAAAGAAAGAAAGAAAGAAAGAAAGAAAGAATGAAAGAAAGAAAGAAAAAAAGAAAGAAAGAAAGTAGGACACCATTTTTGACTATGTTATTTATCGCCGTATTATAGAACAAAGATAATTAAGATATCGTACATTCCATGTCAGAAATGTTCATTGCTTCCCTTCATTCATCAATTTCATAAAAAGATAAGTGTTATTTTTATTGTAGACTGACTGCAAATAACATTTGTTGTATATCCCAAATTTAAGAGATGTCATTTTTGGCAGCACACGCTACAAACAATGTAGCATCGTTTTCCATAAAACTACGAACGTCACCCAAACGCAGTCTTGTTCTAATGCACTCTTAAGCAACGGAGAGAAAAATAGGACAAACATTGCTACATTTTTCTGAAAGCAGGGTTTTCCACATGCTGGATCATAAAATGCATTTATACTCGCGTTATTGTTGAAAAAGCCATACATTTGTTTCCTTTCTGAAAATCTATAGATCCAATGTTATACATTTTTTCCTTGACATATTGCGGTGCCAAAATAGGATCAAGCTAAGACACCTGAGGTGCACAAATTAAGTCAACTCAAGATCTTATATCATCCAACGATTTACTTATGGAAAGAAATCGTTCTACAATTTTTAGAGTGAATGTTTTTGAAGAAAAAAAATTACATGACATATGGAACAGTTCACATAATTACTGTGACTTTTGATTACATTTTTGGAGAGGTATCTTAAAACTGGGACATATACCATTACGATTTCAAACAAAATTATTATATGAGAGAGAGAGAGAGAGAGAGAGAGAGAGAGAGAGAGAGAGAGAGAGAGAGAGAGATATTATTCCTACTTTAAAAAAAAAAATCACGACACTTACGTTTGTTTTATGATACATTTTCCTTAAAAAAAAGTTTCAAAGAAACACATATTCCACTTTGAATATCACATGCAAAAGAAAAATCCAACCATTTTAACTAAGGATGTAGACGACTAAAAAGTACCCACAGAAATAGTTCATCCAAACAAACCACGATGTACTTTGCAACAAGACTGACACAGTTTCCATGGGACCACTCATGGTACGATTGTTCGTGTGTTAGTTTTATTTTACCTAATTTTTAAAAAAAAATTAAATCTTCTAGCGCTGAGTCTATCTCGTCACTGTGTGAAGAGCTACTGAAGTCAATTCGAAGAAAATAAATCTAGCCAATGAAATCGCTTATTACGTATAAAGCATTGTTTTGTTCTAAAGCTGTATGACCAAAATATTTCCTAGACGCTAGCGTTTGCAAGGCAGACAGACTATCTAGAGTAACAACTGGCAATCCTTCTCTTGTGTATTGTAGAATTTTTCTTACCACACTATATACTAAACAGTGACAAGTATTTGATCGAGTTTTGAAATCGACACCCTTTTCTTTAATCTCTCTTAGATATGTTGACACTCACATTCAAATCGGTAGAGAGAGAAGGGTTACAAATAGCTGCTTTTTTCCAAACTAGTGAATTTGGGGGTTTTACGTATGTCTAGCACTGGGGCATCATGCCGCAGACATGTAGCATGATGTATTTTTGAATATCTTTGCCTCCAAATCCAAATCCAACGTATTTTAGATCACAATCATATCTGACTTTTTGTAAGACACGTTTATAATCTGGCCTTACCATTGGCATAGCTATTCGTGATTCAGTGCTGCTCTCTTATATATTTATTTAGCTTTTATTTAAAATTCATTGTTGTTTCCTTCACACCTTTCATTGTTCGTTTATCACCGTATATGTCATTATGGCACTCTAAAGGGGATTTAACGCTTTTACATAAGCGTGCTTGCATAGATGTCTTCATCCTGTAGTGGTCATCTTTTCAAACCACACTGACCACAAATATTATGGCTCTGTATCTTCAACTGGACAACTACATCTTTAAAGGGTAAATACTACTACTACTACTGCTGATAATAATAATAATAATAATAATAATAATAATAATAATAATAAACAACTTTCTTTAACGAGTATAACACATATGGTCATGACTGACCCACCTGCCATGTGGTCCTCAATTTTTGCAAATTGGTTATGTTAATACTAATATAAAAAGCCAACACCTCACCCATCACCCCCCCAAAAACCAAACAAAACACTCTCCTACACTCATTCGCACATATTTAAGATGAATGACTGTGTGACTACAGATACACATATGAACAATATTCTATTAACAGGTACATGCATTTAACAGGTATATGCATTTAACAGATACATGCATTTCATTATAACCTACGTCACATATACATACATCGAATAAGACATGGACATATTATTTACGGACACAATGATAAGGTTTTCTATTGAGAATCTTTGCTATGTCATTCCAGCTGGTCAAGAAATAATTGTTAATGATATCTTAAACGAAGCAAGGGATTTTGAATTACGTATCTTTAATGAATTCCATACAGTAGGTGCTGATACAGTGAATGAGCTTTTGTAATAATTGGTTTTCCACCACGGAATCTGGAGATCGTTGTAAGTTGTCGATCGGAGATTAAGCTCAGTGTTTGATTATCTTAGTTCAGTTAAATTACAGATATAATCTAGAAAAAAGATCGTTTAATAACTTATTGGTCATGATTCCTTTTAAATGCAAACTAGGTTTATGTATGGGTAGCCATTGTAGACGTGAAAACATAGCATTCCAGGGAATCATAATAAGAAGTTTCCTATTATTTGGGATGCCCTTTTGTGGAGTTTATCACTTCTGGATAGATTATAATTGCATGTGTTTCCCCATATGGTACAGCCGCAATCTATCAGTGATATATATCCCCCCAAAAAAGTTCAAGTGAATGGGGAGGTAGGAATCTCGACAGCAGATTTAACAGTTATTCTATTGACTACCATTGCATATAGGCGGTTGATATGTGCATTCTATTTGAGATATTGTCATGTTGATCAAAGTAGATACAAGGAAGTTTTTGATTTTTGACAATAGACACGTCTAGGCCATTTTCAGGTAGATGTATATCCATGTTAACAGATAGGCGCTGCTTTGTTCAAGTTGTCATGCATTTTGTTTAAGAGACAGTAATATGCATTTTGTTTTGTTGACACCAAACTGTTATGCATGCATGCATACATACATTCATACATACATACATGCATACATAGATACATACATACATACATGCATACATATGTGATGAATGGGAAAGCAAAGATAGATTAATTTGTGACATTAATTCAAGAAAATAATTTATTTCCCTAGAATACAAAGTAAAAATTTAAAAGGCACTTACAGGATAGCGGAAAAAATTCCAAGTGATCCTAAAGTTATTCAACAAGTCCAGAAGTATAGAGCGTTCCGAATGAATTCCAAGACTGAATGTCCCGATGTCTTCGTAACCTAAAAATGTGCTAATATACCAACAGCCTTGATATTTTACAATGATACAACCCAGAATATCCTTGAATGAATTCAACGTAATCACAAAATGATGATTTAGTGCAAAAGGCAATGAGCACTTTGCAATTTCAATAAATAATTTAAAGAAATAAATCATCTTAAATTATTGCTGAACACAACTAAAAATTTATTCCACTAGACTATTATTAAATAGTAATTAAAATAGTAATACATAATTCTGCTCATCGCAACCGTTATATAAAAGCTTAAGATACAATAAGAGGACGAAGATGACTGTCAAAAGTTCATTTTCAGAACATTTTAAGTTGTAAACAAGATCATCTTACATTTTAGTGAGGAACATGACAAACATAAGGTAGACATGGTATTTCCAAGAGGAAAAGCAACGTACTGAACTCAGATATAAGTAAACAACTTCACAAATATTATCCTAACGTATAGTCTTAGTCATGGACAAAAGTTACCTGTGTAATATATTGTTTATGAAATGACCCTTACAATATACAATCACGGAAAAAAGTATAATACAAAACACAAATATCCATCACAAAAATTTTCTATCACATTCTATTTATAGTTTGATTTCTATGAATTGCATATTTTCTTTAATTTGTGTGCCCAATGAATTTACGAAATGAGACAGTCTAATGAAAAGGTACTACCTATTCACAGCGATGTTCGCTATTATTATCAGTTGACATGCTCACTTACGGTTTCAAACTGATTTTTACGAAGATAATAACGCATGCACAGCAGTTAAAATCTTCAATAAATATATTTAGAGGCGCTTTCACGGATTCAATTCTTAAAGACAAATGATGTTTCAAGTTTGAAACACAAGTTGGTATGTTTTCATCGTCGATGATAACTTTCGGAATCAGAGTGATAAAAAAGTGATAATTTGTCGGGCTATTAGTTAATGGTCAATCGGCTCATAAAACACATACCTGCTTATGTGCAAAAGTTTGGTTTCTTGGCGTAATTGACATCAATACCTGCGTGAAATATAGTTCTTCTGGGGCTTATCCCACTGTGTTATAATAATCATAGAAACATACTCATGAATGCATATATTCGTATGCAATTTCTTAGGTTCATCCATCCATTTCCATATTCACCAGGGTGACTTATATTTGATCAAAACAAACTTTACTTCTGTAGCGTTTTGAACATTTTGCTCAAACTGATTTCGATTCAAAAGTTGTTCTGGTCGAATATTACAGGACAAAAGTAATAATGCTCAAGTTAACGTGTTCTATTTTGATTATTACATCGTTCGAAGGGCACACTATACTGAATAATGAAATTATCGTTCAAATACAACTAAGACTTTTCAAATTAGGTCAATGTTTTGTTTGTAGATTCCAGTTCATAAATATATTTCCCACCATCTTCTGTGTCGTTGAGGAGATGTATTATTTGTGTAATAAGTAATGAAGTTTTTTCATACGACTTCCAATCATGATAATGACATGATCCCTGCTATAACTGAAGAAAATTCCTATCGGATTTCTAGGAACACCATAGGTAATGATCTGGAGTTTAACGCCATCGGGTGATAGTTTGTGAATGTTGTTAGATTCGTGTCCCAAAACATAGATACTGTCTTCTCTGTCTACTACTACATCCATTGGATACTTTAGGTCATTAGATGAGTAGATGAAGTACCGTTTTCCATCTGTCAGACCAGAACAATACACTGCATTGCCACTACCAACAAATATGTAGACACGTGACTTGGACATATCTAGAGCAGCAAAAGCATAACGTGTCGGTTCACAATCAAATTCGTTGTGAATCTTGACATTTCCATTCCTAGTGATAAGGCTCCAGTAACATTTGTTACTATAGATATCCCCACAGGGGCCAGACACAACGATCTCCTCTCTGCTGACTGCTTCGACACCAAAACATTTATAACTGGTTTTTACTGCCCCTGTATCAACAATGGAGTGGTTTATAATGGACAGAAACTGGACAGTTTTCAAATCAGCCATTGCTATAGCAATTTCATTGTCTCCTATCAGACATATGCCCTCAGGCTTGTAAGCCAATATGTGGCTTGTGATGAAATTACACGATGAATCATACAGACAGCATGAATTGTTATTGCAGTGTATCAGAACTATGTATTCGTCGGGTAACTGGACGATACCTCGGAACACGGGATTTTTGTGGCTTGGGCAGTGAACATCAATAATTCTAGAGAGCTCCACAGTTCGTTTTTCGAAATTTTTTTAAAGATCTGTGAATTGCAAATCCTTAGTCTCCTCTTGACATACTATTTTCAACAAACCCTTAGCACTTTTAGAAAGTACCGCTTTCGTGTTGCTATCGAGTTCAAGTTTAATTCTGATGGTATCCACTCTTTCAAACTTCTCTCGAATCTGATCACTGTAACAATGTAGCTGCTTCATCGTCTTGCTAGCCACTAGAAACTTTTGTGAATCCGACCCATGTCGGTCAACCGTTTCTAAAAGCGCTTTAGAGTCTCTTATGGCACTTACCAGAGACAGACATTGGTGATTTTGTCCTTGTTTTCTGATCAACCACTCCTTGTAAATTCGACTACCCTCAAGTTTCACCATCTTCTCAATATCATCCAGCAAAGCGTTCAGTTTCTTCCTGATATCTCCGATCTCTGTATAAATATTGTTAACACGTGACTCCATAATGCCTATATTTTCTTCATTCACCACCATGAATTTTTTTAGTTGAATTATTTTCAGTGGTTGTAACTCCTTCAGTAAATCTGGAAGAGATTGTTTCAATTCAAGCACATCAAGGCATGCTTTATGATGAAGAAAAGAATATGTAGCGCAACAGGCTGTATCGTGGCTCCTACAGTAAAACTTGATGTCGTCGTTATCATGTTCAGGGCATCCAAATCCGTCTGTAAATCGTATACGGTGTTCTGGATTATTTTCCAATTCTTCTATGGTAACAATTTGATGGTTTTTAGTCATTATCATGTTTTTATGGCAGATAGTGCATACATCACACATGGACTCTTCACATACAATACAGAATTTCTTTGCAAAGTTTCTAGAACTGTCAGATGAATTCAAACATACTTCACAAAACCGATCAACTTTCGTTTCCCTACCATAGGAAATGGACTGTTAGGGAATGAAGAGGCCCATTCCGTTATAGGTTTTTCTTTATTTGCGGGCCTGGTAACTACTCTACATACAGGACAGGAAAATTCCTCAAATATTTTCTCGGTTCTACTTGCCGCCTTTTGTGTTATGTAGTCCTGAAGGCAATGCTCACAAAAGGAATGTAAGCACAGCAGCTGACGTGGGGATGTGAACCCGTCCAGACAGATCGAGCACCCGTATCCGCCTTTGAAGGTAGAATCAGTGATTGCAGATGCCATTTAGACAGTCACAAACAAATAAAATTTTGTCTACACGAGAATAATTCACAAGATAGTAGTTTTATATTGGCGATAAAGTCATAGAGTTTCCTCTTATCTTCCTCTGATATTTAGTGTAGGTCACGTTCAGTCATCTTCCGGGTTGATATGATCATATTAATAAAGAAAGCTTAGAAGTGAGACGAAGAGTCTAAAACTTGTCCCGGTTTTCTTCTCCTGCAGCGACACACCGGTAGAAGTTAAACATATTCACTCTCAAGTGTCATAGATCATCATCCAGTGTCTCACAAATTGTATGCTGATGACACCCAAATATACAAATCTAGCCATCCAACTGAAGTTGAAGCTACCATCCAAGGCGTAGAGAGGTGCATTTCCGATGTGAAATCATGGATGACATGTAACAAGCTGCAGATTAATGATAATAAAACTGAAGCCATTCTGATTACAACACAAAGACTTTCTCATTCACATCCTTTACCGCAGACAATAAATATCAGCAACACCAACATCAAATTCACACAGTCAGTACGAAACCTAGGTGTTACTCTTGACAGTACTCTCTCATTGCACCAACATGTCATGAACATATGCAAGGCTGCATATCTTGAACTGAGACGCAT
>JAECUM010038856.1:0-26483 GCA_016617855.1 Megalonaias nervosa | reverse complement strand
ATTTGTGGAGTCCCAGATGTACTTATTGTTGATGAATGGCATGGAATCCGCAGACAGCAATTCTGCTCAGCCAAACACAGCAGAGAACGATGGGATAAGTTTTCAGGATTAATAACGGCGTGCAAGCGGTTAATCGTTCTCGACGCAGATGCTGATGATGACGATCTGATATTATTCCGTGATAAACTAGGACGATCATCGATGAAATTTATCATTAATGATTATAAACCCGATCATGATAAGAAATTTCACATCGATTATTCTCATCTAAGTAATCTATGCGGGCTTCTAGAACGATTAAAATCTAAAGATATCAATGACAAAATCGCCATATTCACGCATAACAAACAACGGACCAATTACTCCGTTGAGAACCTAGCTAAACACGTGCAACATCTCGGATATCGTATGAGATATTATCATGCCGATACAGATCCTGCTCAGAAGAAATCCGACTTCAGTGATATCAATCACGCATTCGATGACATCGACGTTGTTATCAGTAATCATACTCTGGAGTTGCATTCGTTAATCTGAGGGTTTGTTAATTTGCAACATTATTATACAGACCGTGAGGATTGTTAACTTGATGGCGATTCTAGCCATTCATAATATTATTAATGAAAATTGCTCGAATCGCCAGTTTATGATATAGGGTTGCTTTCGTTAATCTGAGGGTTTGTTAATTTGCAACATTATAATATTATTATATAAAAATGTGGTGAATTACCAGTCTATCATATTATATCTGATTATACAGAATGCGCCGATTCGACAAATAAGTATTTACTGACGCCAGTAGATAAAATACTGCCCTATTTATTTTTATTATTATTTTTTTTATTATTATTATTATTATGCCGAAGACTGTTGACCTAACCATGAGTGATAAAGTCACTATTGCGATGTTGCGAGATACTGAAACAGCTGCAAGAATTGCCCGTAGATTTGGTATTGGATTAACACGAGTTTATGATATTTGGAGAGCCGCAAAGTTGATAAACAAAGAAGAAGCAGAATTTGATATCGCTGAGTATAACAAGAGATTGTCAAAGACTAATAAGGTTAAAAAAGTGTTTGCAGAAGAAGCGAATGATTCACCAGCTCCGAGTACATATAATTTATCAACAGAACAAGGTTGCCAAAAATATTATGAAAATATTAAACGAAAAAAAGAAATCAAAGCCCGTATTGAAAACGAAGAGCGAATAAAACAGCAAAAATTTCAACTCGGAATAGATAAAATAAACAGAAGTGTACAAAGAAGATTAGATAAAATCGATCGGAAGATATTAGCGGAGCAACAAGCGATGAATGAAAAGATACTACTCGACTGTCCTACGTACACCATACAAGGACAGATCGAACGCAATGTTCATGCGATCGCAACATGCACAAGAAATACCTGACCCGTAAATCATTCATTATAATTAACAAAAATATAATTCTAGTTGAACTGTGATGGCTGCAGGTTGTTAACGTGTGGAATCCTACTATAAATAATGTGGTGATTCCCCACATTATCAGATTCGGCATTCTGTATAATCTGATATAATATAATGATAGACTGTGGTGATTCGACAGATATGTGATTGTTAATCTGCGCAGGTTGTTAACATAATGGCAAATCGCAACATTATATATTATTATATAGAAAATGTGGTGATTTGCCAGTTTATCAGATTATACAGACCGTGGTGATGATTGTTAATCTGATGTCGATTCTAGCATTTCATAATATTATTAATGAAAATTGCTAGAATCGCCAGTTTATGATATAGGGTTGTTTTCGTTAATCTGATGTCGATTCTAGCATTTCATAATATTATTAATGAAAATTGCTAGAATCGCCATTCATGATATAGGATTGTTTTCGTTAATCTGAGGGTTTGTTAATTATTGAACCATCCATTAACGTTCCATATATTATTGTATAATGCATGTAGGTTTCCACAGTCTATCATATCTGATTACACAGAATGCCCAATATGATAGACTGTGGTGATTCCACATTGTATGCCTGCGCAGGTTGTTAACACTATACTATACAGACCGTGATGATTGTTAACCTGATGGCGATTCTAGCAATTTCATAATATTATTAATGAAAAATGCTAGAATCGCCAGTTTATGATATAGGGTTGCTTTCGTTAATCTGAGGGTTTGTTAATTATTGAACCATCCATTAACGCTCCATATGTGAAACTTCAACATGGTAGTGCGTTGATCTACTGCGATGATATCATTACCGCCAGGGAATTCCTGACGTGTATCGATGTAATTTCTCCAGCGAGGATCATCGTGAAAGTCCGATTTGGACCACACGGGATAATTAAGTGTATAGTCTGATCTTGTTGCGTGTTGTTTGTCGTCCGAGGTTAATAATGCTCCAAAACTTCTGTAGATGGCCTTGATCTTCTCAATGATGTTTCTGGTGGTTAACTTATTCGTCTGGATTTTCATTTCAGGAAAGATGCTTGACCAGTTACCAAGTAGGTTATTGTAATCACACACGAGATTAGGATCGTCGATCATGTTCTTGATGCGCATGCGAAGATCCGGCCCTGATATCGGTATTGTTGTTGTTACATCGTCAGGCACAATATCAGGTAAATTCAACGCGTGTATAAATTTTGTTATTTTTTCTAGTTTCTCCTTGGGGCTGATTTTATCAGATCGAAATACTTCTCTTGCGGTTGCACAACCATTATTAAACTTATCAACAATGATTCGTTGAGCTCACTTTAGCTGTGTTGAGTTTTTATACAAATGCTCTATTTGCTCAGCTGGCAACGCACCAACATCGCACTGAAACATATATTTAAGGAATGATTTTTTCGCTTGATATGGTTCTAAATTCTCCTGTGGATCGTATTTGTAATACTGAGGGAGTTCTTTGTAGTTGATTTCTTCATCGTTGTTTATCTGGGATTGTTTTATTCGCTCGCCTATAGATGTTTTTAGAAATTCATCAACATCGGGATTATCATCGGTGTTTGGTATTTCAGTATTATTTTTTCTCATCCATGTATCGTAATCATCCACGGGTGGTTCAACTATTACATAGCCGGTATTTTTCATCGCATTGACCAATCGTGGTGTAAAATACATACTGGAATTGTTCTCGTCGATGATGTCACTGATATAAGCGAATCCAAACCCAGTATGTAATTCTCCAGCGTTAGGAATTCTATATAATTTTGTGTCGTTATCGATCAATCTTTCACGATCCACGATAACCTTTTCAATGCCTTCACGATTTAGTGGTAATTTACACGTTCGTTGTTTTCTCGTTGATGAGTAATAAATTTCATTAATGCAGCCGAGAACACATACATGACTTTGAATTGATCATCAACAATGCTGACTCCGGCCTCCAGAGTATGATTACTGATAACAACATCGATGTCATCGAATGCGTGATTGATATCACTGAAGTCGGATTTCTTCTGAGCAGGATCTGTATCGGCATGATAATATCTCACACGATATCCGAGATGTTGCACGTGTTTAGCTAGGTTCTCAACGGAGTAATTGGTCCGTTGTTTGTTATGCGTGAATATGGCGATTTTGTCATTGATATCTTTAGATTTTAATCGTTCTAGAAGCCCGCATAGATTACTTAGATGAGAATAATCGATGTGAAATTTCTTATCATGATCGGGTTTATAATCATTAATGATAAATTTCATCGATGATCGTCCTAGTTTATCACGGAATAATATCAGATCGTCATCATCAGCATCTGCGTCGAGAACGATTAACCGCTTGCACGCCGTTATTAATCCTGAAAACTTATCCCATCGTTCTCTGCTGTGTTTGGCTGAGCAGAATTGCTGTCTGCGGATTCCATGCCATTCATCAACAATAAGTACATCTGGGACTCCACAAATTCTAGGTAGGGATTCCCACTGCACAACAACTCGACGCGGAATTCCAGGATTAAATATAATACTGCCATCAATATCCATGTAACTCTCGATGTGATGATCAGCTTTAACTTTCTCGGTAAATGTCTTTCTGTATGATATGACGGCTACGGATTGATTATCTTTTAACGATTTCCACGCCGATTCAGATTTTCCCATTCCACATGCAGAACCGTCAATGTAGTCCTCGTCGTAAATCACCCTACAGCCTGGTCCTGATTCGTGGATTGGTAATGATGTGTATTTGTACTCGGCGTTTCTAGTCGTTATATACCCAGGATAACGAAATCTACGTCGCGCGTTAATCAGATATCTTAGATAATTAGTTGATTCAGAGATGATTTTATCATCTACGTTAGATGTTCCAGCGATCGGTAATTGTATTTGTTTTCCAGTTGACCTAGGACAGCAGATGAGTAATAATTATCATCGTTGATGTATACGAGACAATTATCGCATTTGTCTTCGATGTAGCCGCGTATCTCATTAAATCCATGTCTGCGTTCACAGATGTTGCATCTATGGCCGGGTTCTCTTGATATCGTAAATCTGTTTCCTGATACATTAATAACATCGATGAGCTGATCAGGTTTGCCGGTAAGCGCATTAGATATCCTAGCCATATCTGTATCTGATATATCATCGCAGAAAGCTGTTTCATGAACTTTGATGATATTATTCTCAACGCGATGAGGTTGAATACAAGTCGGGCAGACTAGTAACTCACTCGCGTCAAGATGATCATCGTGTGAAATTAATTTTTTACATAGCGTTTGTTTGCCTGGTTTGTAGGATCGCGTGTTATTCAACTTGATGCTATGAATACCAGCTTGTCGATCAACCTTCCAGTTGGGATTCTTGTCATCACATGAACGAATTGTTAAATCTATTTGCTGATTAAATGTTACTGGCGCTGATTTACAAAGAATGTGATAACCACTGTTAGTTTCGAACAAGAATACTTTTTGACGATCGCAATTACACAATTTGGCAAAATAATTGATAATGTCGTTAGTATTGATTAGTTCGTTAGTTGGTTGTATGTCTATACGATCGCTGTCGTGATACTTAATTACTTCGTACAAGTACTTGGTATCTAGATCAAACACTGCATATCTAAGCCTAAATTTAGGAATTATTTCAGTCACTGAAGACTCATTAATGAAATTATTAGCAAATCTGTTAAAATCATCATCGGAGAGAAACGAGTAAAATTTATTGAAATGCTGAATAATTATTCCCTGCGTGTAGATGTTATCATATACGTTAAGCTTCTCGATGGCTTCATCTTTTGTGTTATAAAATATAACATTAAGGGGGTGCGAATAATGATCATTTAGAATTATATCATTATTATATAGTGGGATGGGTTGTGTTTTTTCTGTCATCTATATTATAATACTATACACAGAATATATCTCTAATTAAAATTTTATTATATAATAATATACAATGCCATTTCAGACAGGACCAAATAATTGCTCTTGGATATTTCAAGGATCAACTCGGACATGTGGAAAATCATGCCGAGAAGAATACTGCGCTCACCATAGTTATATGCTAAAAACAGGTTCAGGAGGAACCAGACCATGTTTGCGCTGTGGTAATGGAGTACGAGGAAAGATACAAATTTGTACAGCGTGTGGCGGCAACAGGTACAGAGTGATGTTACTTTATTATAATAAGAGAAAACCAAAATACATGGTTCATAAAAAAAACCCACCAACCGCAGAGGAATATTTATCCAATTACATGAAGTCAGCGGATATTCAAGAAGAACTATGCGAAAAAACCTTTGTGGAATCGCCGCATTCTGTATCATCAGATATAATATAATGATCGATGAGAATCACCACATTTTCTATAATAATGTTGCAAATCCCATCGATGTACAGACCATGGTGATGATTGTTAATCTGATGTCGATTCTAGCCATTCATAATATTATTAATGAAAATTGCTAGAATCGCCATTCATGATATAGGGTTGTTTTTGTTAATCTAATGTCGATTCTAGCCATTCATAATATTATTAATGAAAATTGCTAGAATCGCCATTCATGATATAGGGTTGTTTTTGTTAATCTGATGTCGATTCTAGCCATTCATAATATTATTAATGAAAATTGCTAGAATCGCCATCGATGTACAGACCATGGTGATGATTGTTAACCTGATGTCGATTCTAGCCATTCATAATATTATTAATGAAAATTGCTAGAATCGCCAAGATTGTTTTTTGTTAACCTGATGGCGATTTACAACATTATTATAGAAAGAATGTGGTAAATCGCCATTCATTAAATTATATCTGATAATACAGACCGGCCGATCTGATAATGTGAAAATCATCATTGTTGCGATTCGACAGTCTATCTGATAATACAGAATACCCATCTGATAATGTGGGGATGAAGGTACATTTTGGGAAAACCGACGCTTTTTTATACAACTGGTTTATAACCGGCATTTTCTTATACTTGTTGCGATTCCACAGTCTATCTGATAATACAGAATGCCCAATCCGATAGAGTGGGGAATTACCACATTGTAGAATTCACCATCATGTTAACATAATGGCGATTCTAGCCATTCATAATATTATTAATGAAAATTGCTAGAATCACCAAGGTTGTTTTCGTTAATCAATTATTGAACCATCCTCTGATGTATTATCGCATTCTCGCCCATGTTGATTTATGATTTTATCTGACAAAATACTTTCTGAGGATGCGTTAGTTTTGCGATGTATTCATAAGGAGTGCATTTTAATTTTTTACAGATCTTTTCCATTCGTGTTGATCTACTAAGTATATTAATTTTTTCTTGTATTTGTTTTTCTCGTTGATTTATTATTTTTTGATCTTCTTCAGGATCAATCACTGCAGGATTTATCCCTGAGTAATTGTGTAAGTATTCACGCGCAGTTGGAGGATCGTCCCTGATGCAAGCACAGGGATTTCTATGCATGTAGTAGTACATTAATGATCTGTTTTTGTTACCACCACACGCTGCACATATTACAGCGCGAGATGCTAATCCACATCCAATACAGATTTTTAATCCTGGGGATTTTTTTACGAGCTGATTATGCTGAGCGCAATATTCTCCAGGACATCGTTTATAACAAAGCTTGGATGTTTTTAACAACCACGTACAGTTGTTCATTATAGTATATTTATTTGTTAAATTGTAGAGAATCTTGTATCTGATTTATATCGATGAGTCAACAATAATGAAAGTTACGCAGATAACCTTGTATCTATCGACGGTCAACAATAATGAGTAGCAGCAGGGAGGGTGAACGCGTTTGTAATTTCTATGCGGGTTTTGTAAGATATAAGATAGTATGCTTGTATCTTTCTTTTTACAAACCGGTAAGTAAACGTTCATTTCAAGAATGGATGTCTTTATGATAAAATCAAAATACACGCGAAACGTTTGTAGGGTTCACCCTCCCTGCTGCTAAGTAAAAAGTGTAGCATATTTCACTCTGGTTCGACCAGGTCTTGAGTATTGCTCAAATGTGTGGAACCCACATAATAAAGATCTAATAAATAAGATAGAGATGGTTCAGAGAAGAGCTGCTAGATTCACCACAAATAAATATCATAACACTAGCAGTGTCAGTGCAATGTTGAACCATCTCCAGTGGGAATCACTCGAATCCAGGCGAACCAATGCCCAGCTGACCATGCTGTACAAGATTGCGAACAACCTAGTGAACATACCAGCGGACAAATACCTGACCCTGGCATATAGCCAGACTAGAGCAAACCACAGGAAAAAGTTCCAATTAAAGTCAGCATCGACAAATTGTTACAAGTTTAGCTTCTTCCCATGCACAATAGGGACTTGGAATAAATTACCAGCAATAATTGCAGAAGCTCCTGACTTGGTATCTCACAAGCAGGAGCTTTCCAAAATCACTTTAATGAACTAGTCAGCTGCAAGTTAGACCTAGTGATTCTCAGGGCTATGCCGGTTGAGGTTTCATATCTCATCGCCGCTACGGTAGCCGGATTGGCCTGAGTATGAAGGAACGAAAACGTACACTGACTCTTTTATTTATTTCTGCCTTTCCTGTCACTACTCTTCTGACTGTCCTATCACTTCTGTCTTTTCTTTATCCGTGACCACGCACCACCCGTTGCTTAATAGTCAAGTGTGACTGCGTCAACGTATTTATTGACATAGTGCATAGTTACGAAAACCGAGGTGAAAACAACCGCCATATTGTTCTAGTGACTTGAGTAACGTGTGGGAGACAGTTACACATTTTAAGAGATGCCTAAAGACTATGCAGCACTTCTGAACAGAAAACAGAATATAGGTAAACTAAAACGGTTTGCAATATCGAACTTAGCTAACGCTACTGCACTGTTACTAAGCAATTGTTTTCACCTCCGCAAGATGGCGGAAAGTAGGTCGCTAAGCTTGTGACGTCATGCCCTTGTCATATTTAGCATGCTAGCCGCTACTGTTAAGCTCTTTATGGCACAAAAAGCAAAATGCTAGTCCTGGCGTTCAGTTTTCATACCGATTAACCAGTTACGTTCCCATCAACTTTGCATTCAAGCTATTGTCATTGCCGCACATTTTTCAAATGGTTATTCAACTCGTATCCCGCTCGAAAATTCGAATCGCCATGTTTAGCAAGCATGCTCCTTCCCATCAGTTTCTGTTATGCGATGATTTATTGGGCAAGAACAAATTTTGACCAATCAAAAAGCTCTTTGTAGCGATCATCTGTTAAATAATATACGGAACAAATACTTAATTGAAAGCTCGTTGCGGAATGCGACCGGATAGAGCATTATATAAAACAGTTTCGGAGACAATATTTAAAAAAGGGTCCATATAGAGGAAAATCAGATTCAGGTCAGGAGAAACGCGAAATTCTGCTTTAAAACAAAAAACAAGAAAACAAGAAAACAGTCTTTTTTCTGAGGGAAGTTTAATCCAATTGAAGTTAAACAAAAATACAACAACAACAACAATTTTTAAAAAAATATAAAAGAAAAGATTTGAAAGAAGTTATTATTCCCAAAATAAACAATAAAATTACAGCTATCAGAAACAGGAAATATACATGTTGCTGAAAATCATTCAAATTGTACAATTACCAAAAAATAAATTTTATTATATCTTAGTGATATTTTTTATTGAAATGTCAGTGATATTACAATCACAAAATATCACTATATTTTCAGAATTTTTGGCAAAGTGTCAGTGAAATTTCAATCACAAATTCTCACTGATATTTTCGGAAATGTTGGCACTCAGTGAAATTTCAATAACAAAATTTCAGATATTTTCAGAAATTTTGGTAAATTTTGGTAAAATCTCCTAAAATATAATAATTTTAGTGAAAAAAGGACATTTGAGTGAATGTCAAAAAAATTTCACTCTGATTTTGCTGAAATTTCAGTCACATTTTCACTTGGGTATGATTGTTGTAGAGCATATTTTAATAGGAAGTAAAAGAAACTTATTTTTCAGAGTAAACATCAGATCAAGTCCAAAATCCACCTTGCACCAAATTTTCTAAGTCCAAAGATTCTGTGCTAATGTAGTTCTTTTGATAAAGTTCAGATTTATGCCTAACATTTCTGCCAAAATCAGTTTAAGTCCAAAATCCATCTTAAAGTAGGAAAATGAACTGGACAAGCAGAACTTTTCCGTCTAACAGTTATCCTTTAGGAGGAATATAAGAAATAGTACGCTTAACTATTAGATGGATTCAGTCTATCACCTTAGCCGTATTCCCAGTCCGTCCAAAGTCTATCTGAAATTTGGTGCTTTTAGGCGGAATCCACCCTGAATCCACCTAAACTCCAGGTGGAATCTGCCTAAAAATTTCGTACGGGCTGAGTGACAGCAATATGAACTGGTTCCTTGTGTATCTAAATGATCAGAATTCATCTTTATTATTAACTGTCTAGTTTAGCATCATTGTTTTAAGAGATTTTTTTAAACAGTTCCAAAATGAAGTTTATGGCAACAACAAATCAATTGACCAGTGTGTCACAGCTGTATCCATCATGACAACTTTCATTGCCCAGACTATCAATGTGAATGTTTGAAATTAACCTGCCATATCTTTTCTGCTGCAGCTGATTTGAATACAAATTTCATACAGTATATATTTCCATTCACTTAGTATATAAATTAACAGTTCATTATCTCATAATATTAAACATATTTTCTTTAAAATTTGGAATATCATATACCTATATATATGGTCATTACAGTGGCCCAAGTTTTTCCATCTTTTCCTCCTTTTTCCTACCTGTTTGTCAGACTCCCTATTTTCCTGACATTTTGCAAAAAAGCCATTTAATCTCTACTTAAAAAGAATTTATGTTGAAAAATAATTACACACTGCATGAACAGCTGTAGTAAAGCTGTTCAGTTATGGTTTCTGTATTGTGAAGCTGGGTGTTTAAGAACATAGAAGCAACATGGACTTAGAGAACAGCTCTTCATTTAGTGTACAACATAAACATTTACAAAATTGGTAACCATGTAAACGAGCATACACATGACTGTCAGTGACGCAGGAACTACCCATTCCAATTAAATGATATATTTCAACCTTGATGCTTAAGAGGATTGTTTATAAGTAAGGTTTTTATGTCAATTCTTTTTGTACATTTTTCTTATGATTTTCACATCAAAAGTGGCATCTCAAGGATAAAGCCAAAGTTAACAAGAATCGATTGTAGCACACATTACACAACAGTAGACATTGTTTTTTTTTCTAATAATGCCAATAACATTTTATTTAAACTACATTATTTACTCTTGTAAAACATGTTTATTAAGATAACATTTGACTAGCAACATTTTATTTTAAAGAAACACTGTTTCAAGCTTTTAAGCCAGGTTCTTGTACAATGTAGTTCCTTCAAAAACATTCCATTCTCATAGCCACACAGTATGTCCAGTTGCAGCATCATTGCAGTTATTGTAAACCATGTAATTACTGTTTTGAAATTTTGATAGAAGATGGAGCCTGAGCTAAGAGCCTGCTTATGTTCAAGTTTTCAAGGCAAGTCAAGTAAAGGTTGTTTTTTTTTCTTCTAATAAAACATTCTTTTTTAAAAAGTAGTCCTCCATTATCCCTACTCATTTTACAAAGGCTTTCTGGAAAGACTATATATAAGTTATTGAATTGTGTCAGGGATTTTTGATATATGGCTTAGGCTTAAAATTAAAAGGATTTGAAATGTTACGTTTGGAACTTTTGAAATTTTAATTTCTACCTATATACTTACATAGCTATAATATTAACAAGAAAATGTTTCATCAAAAATCCATGAAACAGGTTATTATAACATGTACAAAACTATATAACTACCATGTGAATATGCTGTTAAAGGTGTTACGTATATGTAATTAAATTGATTGTGTGTTAGTTTTAAAATTCTTTTTTATTTTATGTTTGTTTCATTGCATTTTATTGTAATGATTATTTTCATGGGGTTCGATGTTTTTTTCAAGTAAATTCTGTTTGTATAGAACGTAAAAGCATTACATTAGCATTATTTTTAGCTCACTCTGGTTCATATAGTATGTAAACATCGAGTGATAACGATTGGTTATTTCCAAGGTCATGTCAGCCCCGTGTTACCCATGTGTAAACAGTTTTTTTTATTATTCATTTCTAGCCTGAGAAACTGATTTTTTTTAGATAGGGCTATTCTAAGCTACATAACAAATGGCATTTTTTTATTGCGATGTTCAAGTTAGAAATCACGTAGTTTGTCACGTGAAGTACCATGTGATCTAATATTGAGGCTTAAAACAGCCAATTGGTATTAAATTTATTTAGTCATAAAAAATACCTTCAGGAGCTCAGAGGTATTTTGTTGTTGTTGCCATTTTTGAGTTATTTGTTATTTAAGAATAATTTATATTCTCTGGAAAATAAGTACTTCTTCATCAAAGCTTTGGACAAAGACATTCAGTGGAAATTATTTGGAATTCTAAAGCCAGAATATTATTCTTGATTCACAAAATTCAACGAGGAACTGTCATCATCAGTACAGACATCATCTGACGTTACCACTTCCATATTGGAACTTCATCGAGATTTGAACCTGGATTCAATTAGAACTGTTTAGTGATAGGACTTACATTTTTCAATTCTAGGATTAATTTTTGGATTATTTTCACAAACTGTAAGTCCTATTTCATATTTTTACATTGTTTTCTAGGGAAATAAATTATTTTGTTAAAATTTACAAAGCTTGTTGACTTCACTCTTTTCTCTTGTTAATTTTGTTAGAGCCTACATGTAACAAAGGAAAAATAAGTCTTTGTTCCAAATATGTTTTAAATTCAAAACGTTTCAAAGTTTGATTTCTGAATTTTCTTAACTTACGAGAAAATTTTGTATGTATTTAATCAGATAAAATGAGAACATTTATAAAACTGAAAAGTAAAAAAAAATGCCTCTTGCCTTCCATAAGTCAAAAGTACCTTACCAGTATTTAAAAAAATCATTTGAATACTTGACATCATTCAAATGATTTGTTCAGACTTGGTGCAAAATATACTCAAGTGAGTAATTTTGATAAACTCTACACTACTGAAAACTCGGACCATAATTTTGGGCCTGCAGCTTTTCAACTTCTTGGTGCTTGTTCAAAGAAAACAAAAATTTGGATAATAAAGGCTAGGTTAATGGAGGCTCTACTGTAATTTGACATTCAGCTAGAGTTTAAATATTCACATTAATTAAGATTCAATTTATGTTGTAGTGGGTGTACAACATTCTAGAGAAAAAGCAAGAGTCCGAGAGAATTGTGTTTGAAGATTCAGATCCAGAAACTGGTTTTATCTTGTTGCCAGACATGAAATGGGATGGGGAGATCATCGACACCCTCCATCTGCAAGCCATTGTTCACAAGCGTGGAATCAAGTCTTTAAGAGATCTTAACAGAACTCATCTACCCTTGCTAAAAAATATCCTTAAGAAAGGATCGGTAAAAAACACTTGTTTTGATTTTTAGTTCTACTGGTCATCCATCTGTTAGCACAAGACTGTTACTGCCACTCTTCCTAAACTACCATGAAACTTTACATACATGTTCATCCCATGGTCTAGTTGGTCCTAAATGAAAGTGGTGCTACTCATACAGCTAACATAGCTACCATAGTGGCCATCTTTAAAATCTTGTTATTGCTACTCCTCCTGAATGGATGGTCATATTAACATGGGGTTTCTACTAAAAGGCTCCTTATGACGTCTAGCTGGTCATAAATGAAAATGGCACCAATCTGATGTCCAATATGGCCACCAAAGTAAACATCTTGAAAATCTTGTTATTGCTACTCCTCCTGAATAGAAGAATTTATCTTGAAAATATTGATATCTCTACTCTTCCCAAATGGATGGCTATATCAATACAAGTTTTTTACCAATTGACTTCTTATGATATGTAGTTGGTCCTAAATGAAAATGGTGCCAGTTGTATGTACAATATGACTGACATGACAACTGTCTTAAAAATCTTGTTGCTTCTACTACTCCTGAATGGATGATTATTATGACATGGGATTTTCATCAAATCACTTTTAATGATGTCTACTTTGTCCTAAATAAAGATGGTGGCAAGCTAACATCCACTATGTGAACCACAGCGACTAAGTTGAAAATCATGTTATCACTGAAAAATATCAGAGACAGTTCCAACAGTCAACAGATAAAAAAGAAGAAAAGGCCTTATCTTGAATTCCATGAAATTCTTTTCTTTTCACTTCAGCGAGGAACTCCTGTTTTACATATTCTACACAATAATTTTTTTATATTTATTTGTCAGTATTTATCTTATTGGATGGTGATTAAAGTAGTTGTGTTTGTAAACAGTCATAACTAAGAACATTGTAACTTTTGTGTAGTATTTGATGTCCAGGAAAACCATTGAATAGTTGTGTCTAACATTAATTTTAATTTAATTTCATAGTGTGATACAGCTTGAATGATCCCCGTTTTTAATATGTCCTCAATTGGCTTTATATTTCTTCAAGAGGACAGCAGGGACATATTTAATGGAGTGTATCCAGTAAAAATAATACACTTTCAGTATAAAACTGAAGAAATTTGGCAATGTTATGCAAAGTGGATTACCATTTTTGGATTCATACCCCATTGAAACAAACCTTGATCTGTTCCTAAGACAGAGACCATGTTATACATCAGTGTTATATACATTTAATTTGTATTGTTTCTTGCTTATTTTCATGATTGTATGTTATGTATATCTGTATTTTATAACTGACCTAAGTTCAAAGTTAAGTTAATGGTCTACCTGACTAGTGACATTTATTTTATAAACAACATAATACATAGCTAATATTTCTCTCTGATTATAGATTAAATCTTCAGATCATTATTAAAAATGTTTATTTGAATCTGAGTTTAGGACATTAGTTTTTCACTGGAAACTCCTAAATTTGTTGACAACTTTGAATGTTTTAGAATGGAAACTGACATCCTGGCTCTATTACTGTGTCTTAGCTTTTTATATAAATGTTGTTTACTTGATAAATTACTCATTCCAACCTTAGCATCTGAAGTGGAATCAGTCTTATTGTTGTGTTCAGTTTTTAACTTGGGTGGATTCATTTATTTAAATTATTCAGTGGACTTACAAAGTGCTTATTGTTGTTGTTGTTGTTGTGGGGCTTAACGCCATTTTTCAGCACACAATAGGCTATACATGGCGGCCAATATTAATGGTGGAGGAAGAAACCAGGAAATCCCCGGAAAGAACCACCGACCCACAAGAAGCTACTGGCAAGCTTTCTCACATATCCACATTCGCTGAATCCTAGACTTGAACCCACGCAGACAGGTGAGATGGCAGTGATCCGTAACGGAGAACGCTTTAGACCACTCGGCCACTTGGGGCCCCAAAGTGCTTATTAATACTTCTTGGACTAAATCATTAATTTGTCATTACAGTGAATTCAGTCAAGGACATTTTACATTAAATTATTGTGATACATCAAAAGACTGTTAACACATTGCCACATTCCAGGCATTGGCACATTAGCACATTTGAGACTGCAGGCACATCAGCACATTCAATATTGGAATTTATTTGGAACACCACTGCAATTCAATTGGAACTCTATACATTTGGACATGTGATACAAATTTTATGACTATTTGGTTTTAATTCACAATACTGTAAGTTCTCTTTAATTTTTCACTTTTTATTCTAGGGAAATAAATTATTTGTTGAATTTTACAAAATGTGCTACTTTCACTCTTTTCTGTTACTTAGTATAAGACCATGGAGTTGTAACATCACACTAGAGAGTAAATATACTATTTTAATAATTCAGACATAAATACTCTTTTTGAAACAAAAGTACTAGCCCTGTCCCTGAGGTTTTTGTGGTGGGTGGGTAAATAGATTAATATTTAGCTTCAAGATTTAAAAAAAATATCCAACATTTGCAGTTAAAAAACATTTCTCACATATATGCAGGGGATGCAAATCATAGCAGTGTTGATAGGTTGGTCATAGGAAAGCAAACAAAAATTTTCTCATGATGGCCTCACATATATGCAAGGGATGCAAATCATAGCAGTGTTGATAGGGTGGTCATAGGAAAGCAAACAAAAACTTTCTCATGATGGCCTCACATATATGCAGGGATGCAAATCACAGCAGTGTTGATAGGTTGGTCATAGGAAAACAAACAAAAACTTTCTCTCGATGGCCTATTGATTGTACTGCCTGTTGCCTTTTCATGGGGTAAATTAAAAAACGTGTACATCCATGCTTTATGATGCTTCTTGATTGAATTATCTTCCCAGGCATGTTTGTGTTTGTCTATGAAATGTGCCAAATACTGTGGATTCCTCGATTTTCCTGGAATTGATATAAATCTTGAATTTAAAGACCCAATGAAAATGGACTTTCTGTAGGAACAGTATGTCCCCTTTTCAAATCGACAAATTTAAGTGTCAACAAAAATAACATTTTGTAAAATCATGAAAATTGATATGCACAACAATAAATTCAAAGTAATGATAGACATTGACAGTAATCATATGCATGCATCTGTATAGTAATTACACTTTTAGTAATATTGAAATCTTCATTTTCTTTTTAATGACAAAATCTTGTTTACAAATTAGTTTCCTAATACTCACAATTTGTTTTTTTTTCAGGCAGCAATCAAAGAAACATCTGGTGTTCCAGGAAGCAAATTAAAAATATCCATCCACTATCCTCCATCAGCTTTTCACCTGCATGTGCATTTCATGCATGTCAAGCTTGATGTGCATGGGTCTGAAGCCATTACAGCACATTTGCTGAGAGATGTTATTCAGAATATTGAACTAAAGGATGACTACTACCAAATGAAAATACTCACCTATATTACTGATGAAAGTCATGAGCTATTCAGAAAATTGAAAGATGCTGGTATTTTAATGAATAAATAATTGAAAATCATCTTGCTTTTTTAAGTTTGTTCCCCTCTTTAGCACCAAGCAATATGTGGTTGCATTCATGAGATTTACTTCAAGCTAAATTATGTGTCACCCCCAAGAGAGAGAAAGACATTTTGGTTTTGTGCTATCCATCCATCTATCACACCTTGTAAGCATGGTATCTTATAAACTATTGAGCTAAATCAGACCAAATTGTGCGGGGCCTCAGGTGGCTTAATGGTCTAAAGTGGCTGCCTTTATAGGCCACTGACATCTCACCTCTGTCCGCATGGGTTCAAGTCTCAGCTCAGCCAAGCTTGCTAGTAGCTTTCCATGGGCCAGTAATGCTTCCTGGGGTTTTCCTGGGTTCTTTGACCACCAAATATACTGTCCACAATGTATTGCCTACCATGCTGATAAATGGCATTGAAACCCACAAATGCACAAAAAACAATTCAGACCAAAATATTCAATCAGAAACCTTGAGTGGATTCTTGGACCTGAATAGGTTTTAGTGACTGTGATCTTTTTTTTCCATTTTATTACACATTTTTTTGGACTTGGATTTTTTCAAGCAAAATATCTATTTAAAAAAACTATCAAGCTAAACTTGACCATTTTGAGAATTTAGATACCTTGAGTGAGTCCTGAGACTTGATTAGGTGACTGTGACCTCATTTTTCAATTGTTTATCCATTTTTGAACTTGAACATGATAAAGCATCACTTGAGGTGGGCAAATGCAATTAGCTATGCATATTTGTATTAATATTTAGATGACCTACTAGATTATGGCCTGCAAGGAGATTGTCTGAGCTTGTGAGGACTAGATGTTTCAGTTATGAACAGATTGTGATCAAACTTGGTGTATAAGCTTATGTCATTGGGATCTTGGATGAGGTTGATTATTAACAACATGTGCAGATAAAATAAAACCTATTTTGAAAGACCACTGCTGTGAAAGACTACTTATCTTGAGAGACCAGAGACTCCATGCATGAACTTATCTGTTATATGCAGAAATGACCTCCAATGAGACCACCTGTTTATTGTGATCTTGGATAACTTTGATTCTGAGTGACATCCATGCATATTAATGATGTGTTCTTGTATGTGATTGGCTGAGCTTGTGAACTCTCTGGAGACTTTATTGTTCAGGGTGGCATTTCCTACCTTACAGTCACAACATGGAGGACATTCTGGACAGAGGCACTCTTTACCTGAAATTTGGCACAATTACAAAATAGTTCTTAATTAATATGCTGTGTGGTCCATTTGTTTTTTTGCAGCTTGCTTTTCTTCTCTCTATCTCTCTGTCTCTCTCTCTCTCTCATTTATAGCACTTGTGGAATGTCACGAGATTTTATTCTAGCAATTTCATATTGAACCATGTACTATGTAGTAAAATATGGTACATACAATTGCTTGCCAGTTGGCCTATTAAACTAAAGCAAGGGAAGTAACTTAGGATGAGGACTACACAAAATATAAAACATACAAAAATTTATTTTATATTAAATTAAGTTTCAACAGAACAAGTTAGAAAAGATTAACAAAATAATACACCTTAGGGTTTGAAATCGTAATTAAAAACTGACCCCCCCCCAAAAAAACCCCAGAAATATAACAAGTAACATTTTGAATAATAAAATAACTTTGGGCATAAGAAAGATCTGAAAATCCCAATAATTTGCACAGTCATTTGAGTATTATAGAGGTAGTTCAAACGTGTCCTTAGGTATGGTAAAGTAGCTCAGTGATGTGCTAGCTGCTGTGTTGTGTCATAATGCGAGAACTTTGCCCTAGAAAAATCAGAGACACTAGGACAAACCACCTTAGAGTGGGCTTATCCCACCAAACCAGAAATGTTATCTCTGATGCATACCATATATACTTTCTTATAAGTCATGTCCAACTGCAAACAACATAGACTTGGATCTGCTGTCACACAATGTGCATTATGTGACAGCAGATCTGGTTTCAGCTGTTTGAAGTTGGACTTGATTTACAAGTGAGTATATCTGGTACCAATCATTTCATTTTAGGCATGACACTTTGCTCTCCTGCCCAAGAAAAACTAACTAATGAACCTAGGCAAAACAAATTAAAGTGGGCTTTGCTTAACCAAACCAGAAATGTTGCTGTGCATGTCTGATGCATACCATGGGAATAAGGAAACCTTTCAATTATTTATAGATCAGCATTTCTTTACATAATTATAGTTATTCATTTGCAGGAAATTATATTTTTAAAAAAATATTGATTATGATTCGATAAGGACATATTTCTTCTAAAACCTATGTCTAAGTTTATAAATATAACTCTTCTTTATTTTTTAAAATATTAATCAGAATGGTTTGTTAGCTAATACATTTTTCAATTTAAAAGTTTTCTGATAATATGAATTAAACTTGGATTATTTTTTTTTACTGGATGAATAATGATACTGTAGCAGCATTACCTATATATTTTGAGATATACCTATATGTATATGTCACAGATATTAATAGTTCTAGATATAACAATTCTCACCTTCAGTCGTATGGGTACGTATGCCACATACCATATATTAAGATATGGTGCAACTCCTTTTGGATATATAACATAATTTGGTCATGACTCTTTCAAAAGATTTCTGCAGTTGTTCTTATAGATACCTACTAGAATCCACATGGCACGTTAGTGTGGTTTTATTTTGCATGTATCAATATGTATTTTGTGAAATTTATTTATTTCAGAATTCTGTACAGCGATTTAACTTTTAATTATGAAATGTGATTTTGCTAATATTCTTCTAGCCTAATTTTGAATCCATAGTAGATCTGTATTGTCAGGTTATATCTACGTTCAACTATGGTAAAAGAGAAACAACATAATTTATATAACTTGCATGCATCTCACATTATGCAAGAATATAAATTATTCAATTAGGTCTGCCTCTTTCTTTCTTTGGTTCCACTGACGAAAAAAAATGACATGGACCCATAATGATTGTAGACATTATCCATTCATCTCTTCCTTACTTCATTTCTGCACAGTAACTTGGGTTCTCCACCATCCATAATTACTAAACTTTTTAAGTTGACTGCATTTTGGGTTTTAAAAGTCAGTAGTCAAGTTCACAAGGATGTAAAGAAGTAAAACTGTTTTCACAAAATAACTCTAATTGATACATAGAGCAAATATTGTAAATGGCTTGCATCTGTGGGAAGAAAGGTACCTACTGCTTTTCAGTAAAAAAAATTAAAGGTAAAGGTTGCAATGACTCTAAGAAGAATACATGGTTTCCTCATAACATCTTTAATTCTTTATCACCTGCTTTGACCAAACTTTCCTGATAGCTTGTATTAGATACATAAAAGACAGCTGTTTATGTATGGGGTCATAGGTCAAGGTCACAGGGATTAAAGGCAAATGGTTATGCAAAACTATTTAAATTCTGTATGACATGCCTTAAAAAAAACTATAGATATCCTGCACTTAAAACAAGGAAGACACTTATTGATTTTGGGGTTCAAAGGTCAAGGTCAGTGGATTCCACAAAATAAATCCAGGCCTTTGCCACAAACCTTGGCCAAATTTGTGGATGGATTCCATTTAAGACAAGAAAGTCGTTTACCACTTTTTGGGGCCAGTAGAACAAAGGTAAATGTCATGTGTTATGGCTTTAAAAAAAAGACCAAAAACCAACAAGTTTTGTATAATTGAAAATATAATTTATTGCCCTAAAATACGATGTGAAAAAAGTAAAAATAACTTACATTATGGTGAATGAAATGCTAACAGTCCTAAATATTCTATCAGTTCCAAAAGTACAGAGTAATCTGAATGAGTTCCAATGGTATTCCAAATGATGTTCTGTAATGTGCTGATGTACTAACAGTAGAGAAGAATTACTATAATATAATCCCAAAATGTCTTGAAATGAATTCACAATATTTTCTTGACAACTATCATTCCAATTAATCTGAATATTTCGAGCACAGTAAATCCAATGAATGATTAATTTAACTAAATGAATTCCTCTCAATATAACTTAATAACTTCCAAGATTGGTGGTACTACAAAGAATGCCTAATTCTATGTAATAATTCTCTTATAAACAAAGCTAACATGTAATTACTAAAACATAAAGACAGTTCAATGACTGATTTACACTGCACATCGAACCAGTAAACAAGGTCAGCTGTTTATCACTAGCTAATCAGAAATTATGTTACACTGGCCTTCTAAAAAGCAGGTGACCTGCAGTCAGATCATGTGATGTTTACCTGGATAAGACCTGATTTAATTCATGACAGTAATCTAATTTTTTAATTTCTTACACATTTTTGTCGATGGCCACCTAGGCAGAAGCTTGCAATAGCAATCACTTGGGTATATGCTGTTGAATCTGTTAGTCCATCCAACAAAACAAACCATCCACACCCTAGATTAAGCTCCGTGTTAAAGTATTTTGACCTAAGAGGAGTGTGTCCAGCTTTCTGACTTAAAATCACTGTTTAGGTTTTGTTTTGTGTATTTACTTAAGATCAATATCAAAGTTTTTTCTACCTTTTAGCTAAAAGAAAGGTCATCATCAATCCCTTAACCCAAGAGGTCGTTGGGACACCAGAGTTGACTTTACAACCAATTCTCTCCATCTTTCTCTGTTCTCTACTGCCCTTTGGGAATCTCCAAATCCCATGCCTGTCCACTCCTTAATGTTGTCTTCCCACCTGTTTTTCTATCTGCCTCTTCTTCTGTACCCTCGCACTGTGCCTTGCAAGATTGTTTTTGCCAGTCCAGATGATCTTGAGACATGACTGTACCACTTCAGTTTGCACATTTTTACAGTGGTCAAGAGGTCTTCATAGGATCTGATGGCTCATTGGATCCTGTTGTGGACTTTTTCATTGGTTACATGGTCAATGTATGAGATGCCAAAGATCTTGCGGTAGCATCTCATTTCAAAGGTTTGAATCCTTCCTTGTAGATCTGATGTGAGCGTCCATGTTTCACAAGCATACAGAAAGAAGGATATGACAATCGAGCACATCAGCCTTATTTTGGAACCAAAAGCAATGTTGGTATCTTTCCATATTGGTCTCAACCTTGTTATTGCTGCTGTTGTCTGGGCAATCATGCAAAGTAGTTCTGGTTTGGAGCCCTCATCTGTGATAATTGATCCCAAGTACTTAAAGCTTGTGACTGTTTCCAGCTTCTTTATACTGACCTTTATTTCTGCACTGATGCCATTGGTGTTGTTTGTCATCAGTTTGTTTTCTTCATTAATCTCCATACCGTATGCTGTGTAGGTTGTATTGAGGCACTCATCCAAGTCAGCCAATTCTTTTTCATCTCCTGCTAAGCCATCAATATTATCTGTGAAGCGAAGGTTGGTGATTGTTCTTCCTCCGATGCTGAGTGTCCTTGTGGTAATGCAAGGCATCCTCTATGATCCTTTCCAGGAAAATGTTGAAGAGTGTAGGTGACACTATACATCCCTGTCTGACTCCAACTGTTGTTCGAAACCAATCTCCTCTGCTGCCATTGATGAGGACAGCACTGGTGGCTTTGTCATACAGGTGCTCAATAAGGCTGCATGCCATACCCTATCAAAGGCCTTTTTTAAATCTATAAAAACGTGGTATAGAATCTGCTGATGCTGTAGGTATTTCTTGCAAGGGAGTCTGAGATTGAAGATTTGTTCTGTGGTGCTCTTCCTGCTCGGAAATCTGCCTGCTCTTCAGCAATAATTTTCTCTGCTTGAGGCTTTAGTCTGTTGAGAATTATCTTCAGCATGACTTTGCTCAGGTGGCTGATCAAACTGATGGTTCTGTAGTTTTGGCATAGTTGTAGGTTTCCTTTCTTGGGGAACACGATGACCAAGGATTGAGTCCATGTGGTGGGCCATTCTCCTGTCTGCCATATCTTGTTGCAGATTGTTGTTAGGACTGTGACTATCTCTTCTTCTCCTGCTTGAATGAGCTCTGCTGGTATGTTGTCAATGCCAGCTGACTTTCTTTTCTTTAGTGACCTAACTGCATTTTCTACTTCTTCACGAAGAATGGGGTTGTCATCAATTTCTTCCGCCTGAGGGCAATTTAGTACTGCTGGATCTCCTTGGGTCTTATGATTATACAATTCTGAGCAGTATTCTGTCCATCGCTTGAGGATCTCTTGATCTTCTGTAAGGCATTTTCCTGATTTGTCTTGGATGTTGGTAGTTTTCCCTTGTTTATGGGTTGTGAGAGCTTTCACCAGTTGATACCATTTTGCTGTCATTTCTACTCAGACTGTCTTTGATTTTGTAGCATTGTCTTTCTATCCAGGATTCCTTTGCCTTTTTCATGCTTTTTCTGATCATGTTGTTTATCTCTGTGTATTTTCTAGCTCCTTCATGATCTCTTTTTCCCTGTTTCAGTTCTCTTCTTGTGTCGCATAGTTCAGAGACATCTGTTGTGACCCAAGGTTTCTTTGTTCGACGATATTTGCCAATGATCTTGCTAGCTGTGCTAGTTACAGCTGTGTTGAATGTGGTTGTTAAGGACTCTGGCTCGGTGTCTTGGCTGTCCAGGATTATCAAAGGTGCAAATTTACCACCTATCATTGCTTGGAAGGCTTCTGCAACTTTTGGATCTTTCAATTTTTCAAGGTTAAATCTGATTCTTGGTTTGTTAGGCTTTTTGACCATTTTCAGGTGGAGGCGAAACGTTGTCATTAATAAGTCATGGTCACTTCCAATATCTGTTCCTGGAAAACTTTGTGTTCTGGTGATATTCAGTCCTATGCAGAATCGTTTTTTCACCAAGATGTAGTCAATCTGGTTGTGATGTTGTCCATCTGGACTGTACCAGGTCCATCTTCTAGATGCTTTGTGAGGGCCAAATGTGTTGACTAGCACAAGATTGTTGTAGGTGGCAAACTCCAAGAGCCTGAGTCCTCTTTCATTTGTTTCTGCATTGCAGAGGGGTCCAAAGGTACTTTGCCAGTTTTTCTGTGAATCAACTCCCACCTTTGCATTCCAGTCTCCTTGTACAAACAGAATGTCCTTCTTGGGTGAGTTGTCAATGACATCTTGCAGTTGGTTATAAAAATTCTCCAGTTCGTTGTCATCATAGTTAGATGTGGGTGCATAGGCCTATATGATTGTAATGTTGAAGGGAGTCACCCTCAGGTGGATGGTAATGAGCCTGCTTGAAAATGGGCAGCAACCCATAATGCTGTTCACAATGCTCTTGTGGACAAGAAATCCAATGCCATGATTGTGTTTGTCCACTCTTCCATTGAAGTAGAGCTTCTGCCCTTCATCTGTTGTTATTTTGCCAAAGTTTTTCTAGTGCACTTCGCAGAGACCAATAAAGGTAGACTTGACAAAAAAGGTGATATCTTGTTGAACTTTTGGGACTTGTACTTTTTTTAAATTATAAATTCCATTTACCAGTAAGTAAAATGAAGCAAAACTCACTTGAGGTAGACAAATGAAATATTGCTCTGTATATTTATATTAATGTGTAAATGATCTTATTAGAACTTTCAGCCAATTAGCAATTTTTCAAGTTTTATTTATGCATTTTTAACTTTGTGGACTTTTTTGACAAAATATTGGCATGCACAATTTAGCAAAAACCAATAGAGCAGGACAAATGAAATTTTGGTATACCAGTTTGTATGCTTATGTAGATAAAATTTTCATGCCATTTTAGCAACATTTCAAATGTTTCTACATTTCTGCATTTTTTTAACTTTTCTTTTTTGGTTTGCATGGAAACATATGTGTTATACGAACATATCTAGGGATTTTCTTTCTGTTTTGGTCCAAGATTAAGTCTGTAGTGGGATTTATGCACCGGGGGTGGGGAGGTTGATTTAGCATAGCATGATTCTTAAACTAATTAGCATGATTCTTACACTAATTACAGTGACACAATCCCCAGCTGACTCCTTCAGATACAAAACACCTCCTAATGGACAATATTTCTGAATCCTTCTTTTGCAGCTATGATCTTTTTAAAATTTTATACAAACTAAATGTGCCCAAAAAACACAAATTTACTTGATCCCTGATATGTTCTTTGTAGACAGGTTTCCTGTAACAGGCATAATTTCCACCAACACTAATTATCAACATCATGTGATAACATCAATTGTCATCACAAACAGTTTTCCAAGATATCTTATCCATAAATAAATTTACAGTTCTATGCACAAAATATCAGCTAGTGATAAGATTCTCCCCAGGAATTTCAGAAGGCTTGTTGCATGAAGCAATTCTACTTTTGTTTAATACATTTTTTTCTTTTTACATCTCTATTATTATTATTATTATTATTATTATTATTATTATTATCACTTCAAATGCAAAGATAATTTCAATTACTTTTATATAAACAATTCTTAAAATGTTATTTTCCAATCATGACCAGCAAGAACAGGAAACAAAACAGGTTCAGTATGGAAATGCAAAAGAACACAGTTATGTTTAAAAGTTTTGAATTAACATCACATTTCTAAAACAATATAGTCATGGAATATATTTTTTTTTAAACCTGTGGATCATTGTCAATGTGTTGAAAACTTTGGGTGTGCAGGAAAAATTTACTGTATGTACTTGCTTTTAAGTCAAGTCTTTACAGACCCAGATCCACCATCAGATAATGCACTGGCAGATCTGTATCTATGTAGTTTGTCTGGAGTAATCAGTAAAAAAAATTAACTTGATCAACCTGCTTCAATTTGACTCAACTTAAAAGCAAATGTATATAGTAAATGTTCCATGTATTTAAGAACATCCTCCAATACTATTTGCCACCTTCAAATAAATATCTCTTTAATTATAACATAATTCTACAAATTAAGTGAGAATATATTACAAGATGTTTTATCCCTTTTGTCTTTAGATTTTGGCATCAGCTGCTCTGCTTAACTGTTCTCAGTATGTGGTTAAAATCTTATTCTCATCATGAACTCTGAAAATAGGTGGATCAAAATAGGTTGGCTTTAAACTTCCTCTGTATATTATGTATTGATAACATTTTAATTTGATCAAAACTTGTATTTAATTATTCCTAACATAATTATGTTCATGTGGTATGCTTCTTTATCAGGAAAGAAGGTGTGAGTACTGTATAGTGCTGATCCTAGCAAACAAAAATATGGAGGTGGCTGGGTTTTGAAACCCATCCATAAAATAAATGCCAATGCATATGGTGTATGGAAAAGGTCAAAAGTAACAAATTTAAGGCAATTCTAACTTCAAATTTAGGGTGTAATAAATATGAATTTAGGGTGACCATAAAATCATAGTTTTGATCCAAATTATATGACACAAAGATGACAATCATGTAAAGATTACATGCTACTGTATATTATATTGTAGCGGAGCACTCCCTCGGCTACACTGCCCCGACTCTCGTTATATCGGGTCCTTTAGGATAGGTCTTATAGTTGGAATGATACCCCGCTGAATCTGTCTAAGGACTGGCACTCCAGAGTGTGACAGATTTCTACCTCAGCGGGATACCGTCTTATTCCTGGCTTCTTGTGTGTCGCCGACTTGCTCTCAGTCGCCGACTTGTCGCAGGGTCGCAGTCGCCGACTGGGTCTTTTTCTGGTCGCCGACTGGGTTGCAGACTTGTCGCAGGGTCGCCGACAGGTCGCAGTCGTTATGCGATCGTGATCGACAGAGAGACGACAGTGCGAAATGAAGAGAGAAGAATTATCCTCAGTCAAAAATCTGTATTACCGCAAGACCTCTGCGTTGCTTGGACGAGCCTTATAGCGCCGGGCTATTGGTCGAAGAAAGACCTTGTCCCTAATCTTTTCTGATTCCCTGACCCGGCTCTCTCCTGTCCAACATGATACGACCAAGTGTGCTTGCTCTGGCGGGGTGGTTATACTGCTTCTCTACAGGGGACGTCTTCACACTATACCGCTTCCTAACACACCACCATAGCAGCCACAGTTGGCCCGTATATATACCCAGGCGGAATCACGTGACCCAAAACTAAGACGATAGATGGCACTACAAAGCCCGCCAAACATTCAAAATCACAATACAAACTTTACCGAAACGAAATAGTAAATAATGAAACGAAAATTTCAAGTCCATGGG
>JAECUM010038854.1:0-19071 GCA_016617855.1 Megalonaias nervosa | reverse complement strand
ATGGCAAATTATATTGACTTAAATACCAGACGTCGTGCTGTGGCTAAGACCGACTCTGAGAAAAACTTTTTTAAGTTAATGAACAACTCGGTGTTCGGTAAGACAATGGAAAACATTAGAAAAAGAGTTTCTATCGAAATTGTGAATGATATAAGTCGCAGAAATAAATTAGTTAATGATGATGGTTTTGTTAGTATGAAAATATTTAATGAAAATCTTGTTGCAATACAGCGACGAAAGACAAATTTAAAGTTAAATACACCGATTTATGTTGGTGCAGCTGTACTTGATGTATCAAAGTGGTTAATTTACGATTTTCACTATAATTTTACTAAAAAGCAGTGGCCAGATTCAGAGTTGCTATTCACTGATACAGATTTACTAGTTTATAATATAAAATGTGAGGATGTCTATCAAGATATTTACAAGCGCCGTGACCTATTTGATTTATCAGATTATCCGACTAGTAGCTGATTCAATGATAATACGAATAAAAAAGTTATTGGTAAAATGAAAGATGAGTTTATGTTTCTGCCGGTAAGAGAGTTTGTTGGAGTTTGTTGGATTAAGAAGCAAGATGTACGCTGTGATATTAGATGATAATAAACTTACAAAAAAAGCAAAAGGTATCCCTCGCGGATATGTGAAAAAGATAATGAATTTTAATGATTTTAAAACCGCGCTAAACAATAATGTCAGTTTTATTAAGACAAGTGTCATTAGAACGAATCATCATAAGCTCGAGACAGATACAATATTAAAACGTGGACTTAGCAATTTTGATGATAAAAGATATTGTAAAGACGGAATTAATACTTTAACACTTGGGCATTACATCAGCAATCCCTTAAAATTTCCAGTATCGGTTTAGAAGGGAGATAATACCGTTCAGCTTGTTCTAGATTGGTACGAATGCACTGTATTGATTTTTCAGACTGTCTGTAATAAAGCGCAGCTGGTGATTTTCAGGCGTATTTATTCTGTCTGTTTCTAAAGCCGTACCGAAACAAAATTCCCTGAATCTTTACAGACTTGGTAAAAACCCACCTATTGTAATGAAGCGCAGCTGGTGATTTTCAAGTGTATTTAGTCTGTCTGTCTGTTTCTAAACAGAATTCCCTGATTCTTTACAGGCTTGCTAAAAACCCACCTATTGTAATAAAGCGCAGCTGGTGATTTTCAGGTGTATTTAGTCTGTCTGTCTGTTTCTAAACAGAATTCCCTGATTCTTTACAGGCTTGCTAAACACCCACCTATTGATTTTTCAGACCTGCCTATAATGTAAACAGCCGCTTCGTTTTTGTGTATAAATAGACTGTAATATATTTTAGATTTCGTTTTTCTGTACAAATAGACTTAATTTCGTTTTTCTCTATAAATATAAGATTTCAGAAATGTTATTCACAATCAGGTAACTGGTAAGTATATAGTAATTTCTCAAACATATATATTTAATCGGATTTCATAGTTCAATGCAGGAATATTGGATTCTCGTACTGAAGGTCTGTGGTTCGATTCCCATCACTGGCATATGTCGGTGGGTATGGTTATGGATTACCAAAAAATTATTTTAATTGGGGGTGCGAACCCCAACAGAAAAAATACACTCTCCCACCATGTAACCACGTGGTGGGTGTACTTTTGCACTCAACTCGGCGTTATCATGGGGAGAGTGTACAAAATCTGTTGGACGTAGGTAAATCCCCCGTTTCTTAGGATAAGTTAGGATAAGTTTATGTTTGTATCGTCTGTTAGGATAAGTTTATGTTTGTGCCGTCTCTTAGGATAAGTTAGGATAAGTTTATGTATGTGCCGTCATAATCATATAATCATAATCATATGTATATAATCATAATCATACTATGTGTATGTGCCGCCCAAAAATAAACAGCAGGGTGATGTGAGCTCGTGACATTGTGACCTCACTGAAGGGTATCCACATAGGGGCATTCAGAAAGAATGTTCGCCGGACAAAAAAGTCTCAATAAGGTGCCTGTGGACCATAAGACAAGTCTTAACCAATGAAAGAGTGCCCGTGGGCCATAAGAAAGGCCATTACATTATAGACAGCCCTCTGAGTTTCTAAAGTTTCGTTTCGTATATTTAGGAATTCGCCGGGGGGTATGTCTATTGAAATAGCAGCCCTCTGAGTTTCTATAGTTTCGGTTTCGGATATTTAGGAATTCTCCTGGGGGTATGCTTTGAGTGACCGAAATAGACAGCCCTCTGAGTTTCTAATGTTTCGTTTCGTTTAGGAATTCGCCTGGGGGTATGTCTATTGAAAGGGACTCTTAGGATCTTATTGGTAAAGACTTTACCGGCAGAAGGGACCCCAGTGGAATGGTAGACCGAACGTCACCGCTGCTGTTTATTTTTGTATATCATTATCAAATAAAATATCAACCATATTGTCAATAAATGTCATTAAATCTTCTGACCAACCTCTTATTCGTTCGTCATTTTCAGCTGCGAATAACCATACTGACCCATATTTTGGTGATATATGATATCCAACTTTTTTAATACAGTCGCTTATTATTTTAGGTTTTATGCCAGTATAACTTGAGGCTGATTTTATTGAATCAAATCTCTTACAAAATTTGTTTGTTAGATCAAACCCAACATGTCTTATTGGTGATGGATAATAACCCATATTATATAATATTTCATTGTTAATATGAAATTTCTATCAAAAAGGTTTATTCTTTCTCCAACAAATCTTTAGGGTGGGGGTCTCTGATCTAGAATCAGCATTTAGTTTAGGATCAGCCTATTACTATACTGAAAAAAAAATAATATTTTATCACTAAAAAAGTTAATACAGCAGGCCCTTGGAGTTCTGGTCCAGAATCTGTTTTTGGTTTAGGATCAGCCTAGTAGCTTACTACTCTTAGCTTCGAATCTCCTTCAGTCGCGCTTCGCACAGTGACAAGATCAGACGTGTTATTCTGCCCCTGACCACTACACTACCTGCCTTGAATTTAGAACCAAACAAATGCGTCACTCATTGTAAGTGACTTCATTGGCTAACCGATATTTTACACCGACTTAGCTTCAAACCGGTTTCAGTTGTTATTCGCACAGCAAGAAGATCAGACGTGTATTTCTGTACATGTTCAAACTGTAAAGAGAATTCTCTCAAAAGCAAAAGCCGACGGCAGAGAACCACTTATAGACATATCAGAGTATCGAGCCACTGCTCTTGATATCGTGTTCTCACCAGCAGAATTGTTGATGGGGAGGCAGCTCAGATCAATTCTCCCAACAACCCGCGAAAAATTAATTCCCAAAATACCCATCACCTCTGAGGTCAAAAAGAAAATTACACATCGTAAGAAGAAAACAAAGAATTATAATGATAAAAGTGCAAAACCACTTAAACCACTTACGGAAGGGGAATCAGCCCGAGTTCAATTGAAAGGTCAAAACTGGGAACCTGCCGTTGTAATAAGAAAATACAGCGAAAGGTCATACACAGTTCGCACCAAAGATGGTACCATTTATCGTCGCAATAGACGTCAGCTCATGAAAACTAATGAAACAACCACCCCACCCCACCCCCACACACAATGTAATATAAATGCGCCCTTCTCTCAGATTGAAAACACACTGTGTACAGCTGGGTCACTCCCCGCAAATGCCAGTAAATCAATTTCAGAATCAATGGAATCTCAATGTTTCAGCCAAAGTACGCCTGAGCCTGACGCAACAATCCCACAAGTTTGTCATCAAAGATAAGGACCAGCAGTGTACATTAAATAGCAATCAAACAGGCAACAGGCTCTTAAAAAAAATATACAATGCATTCTCTTTGCATTTTATAATAATAATAATAATAATAATAATAATAATAATAATAATAATAATAAAAGTTTTTATTTGATGAGGGTGACACAATTACTACAAAAACTAATTTCCTTTGTGTCCCTCAGTTATCTACATATGTAGAGGCAAATATATAAAATACAGCTGAGAAACATATCATACAGAAAAGGTATAATGATTGATATACACAGGAACAATTAAGTGTGGACACAGCACACAGAGCATTGTGTATACCACCATGCATGATTGAAAGCTTTTTCATTGACACACACACACACACACACACACACACACACACACACACACACACATGGGTGAACGCCCAAGGACATTTTATATAATACATACATATACAAATATACCATAAAATTGGCCATGACCGGTTATGGACATTATTTGGATTGCATCCCATTTCAAACACCTGTGACGAAAGGAAGGCACTGAAGATGCCTTTTTAACATATATATAGGTAGACAGTTCCAAATGATTGGACCCAAGAAGGCCAAACTATTTTTATACAATTACATTGTGGGCTTAGGAAGAAGAACGTTATAATTTGACATAGAGCGTTGTATCGATAGGCTAGAAACTGTATTGGCATTATTGTCCTTTTACTGAACATATCATTTATATAGTTGGGCGTAAAATCAATAGAAACTAAGTCTTTCCACTTTCAAAAAAATTCTTTTACAAGCATTACCACGTATGATGAGTGACAAACTCATATGCATACGTAATATTAATTTCATGTCGTACGCTAACATTATTCTCATCACGTTTTAAGTCATACTTGCTTTACATGCCTTACATATTGATTGGAATGCATCTATCGCTCTCCTTTTCATAATATATTTGCTGAGTGCGCTCCTGCACATGCGATACTGGTGAGGTGACATATATACATATTTTACTGAATAAAGTATACGAAAAAAGTATAGATCCCTACTGGAGTTATTATTCAATAACAATAACAATACAATCACCGTCACTATTTAGCACCAACTGGATCAACAAGTTGTTCTCCGCCTTTTTTCTGACATAACTTGTGGTGCCACCAGGAATGTCAGAAAAAAAAAGGCGGAGAACAGCTCTTAGGTGTACAGTACCGGAATAAACCAATATCAAGAGAATAAATTAAAGACAACAGCAGCACAAAAACCACGTTCACCAATAATAATAATAATGAGAAGAAGAAGAAGAAGGACAAGAATTTACTTGACATAATTGATCTGTTGATGGTGCAGAAAGTTAGCTTTTCTTAAACTTAATGGTTTCGCTTGTTTCTGTTACTAAGTTTAACACAATAGAGTTGTAACGCTGCATATAGACCCAAACTAAAAGTATCAAGAGATGCTAATTGTTGATACACTTTCCACGTTTTTGATTTGTTTGATCTAATTGAAGATGTGGACCGTTTGTCTTTCAAAGGGCTCATCACATACCACTTTACAAATCTGGAAGTCATTACAGTGATGAAACATACATCGAAAGAAAGACAGCAATGAAATCAATTTCTTTTCTTCTGTCTGAATTATCCCAGTCTCATGTCTCTATGATTCTCGTAAAATATTTTCTGTTTTCACAATTTAAGAGGAACTTTACAAAACCATATATCACTATAATAGTTCCATTGTCGATTTTATTAAAAATGTAGACGCACCAGAAATAATATGCAGATGGAAAACTGGAATGGAATTATAAAACTACCTGAAATTGATAATTCAGTCAAACTAGATATTCATATAAAATACAAAAGTTATTATTTTGGTACTAGGTTTTATATATTCGAAGATAAAAGACTAAAATTTTGGCTGATAAAGAAGACGAAATGTTGACAGAAATACAAACTACAAAAGAATAATTTAACCATTATGCCAATTGCTACAACTCGTTGCACAAATGTTCCATGCACAAGGTTCGTGTTAATTTTGATCATATGCTTTTGTAAACTTCCATGTTAATGTTCATTTCAAAAACTTTATTTTAATTTAATTTTATTTTTATTTTTATTTTATTTTACATTATTTATTTTAATATAATATTTTAATAGCCATAGTCTCTTCATTGTTAGCCATATATTATTACCGTTTACTGATAATACACTTTTCATATAGCCAAAGACAATTTCATGCCTAAAGTACTACTTCCTTTATGTACTTTGATCAAGAAGTGAGCAAAATATAAGAAATAAAGCAACATATATACTGAGTTTATTGATATGTGGAAGCCTGTGAAACTGACAGGATTATACGTTTTTGGAGAGAGCGCTGTTATTGGTTGATCTTAAAATGAGTCAGTACTGAAAGTTAGAAGCTACCACGACAATAAATAAATAAATAAACCAATAAATAAATAAATAAATTTATCTATTTATTCTTCTTGTTCTTGTTCTTGTTCTTGTTCTTGTTCTTCTTCTTCTTCTTCTTCTAATAATAATAATAATAATAATAATAATAATAATAATAATAATAATAATTATTATTATTATTATTATTATTATTATTATTATTATAAGAACAAGAAGAAAAGCAAGAACAAGAAGGAAATGAATTATCTGAAATGATATAAATAGTATGGTGATGGCAACAATAACAATAGCGCTGCTAATGTTAATGATGATGATGTAGCTGGAGGTCGCTTATTTTGTGGGTGAACATTATTTCTTAACCTGATTGTATATATTCATGATCACCAGGCATTGCTACAAAAAAACAAAAAAACAAAAAAAAAACCCCAACCTCTTCTGTTAAAACACTTTCGGGAACCGAAGAAAATTGGACTAAAATATCTGATGAAGAGGTACAGTGTTTTTGTGGAAACTGGTTTTTATATTTGTGTGTATGTGACACAATTACACAACGTGTCAATCATTTTTTTTTCGCAATTCAGCAGATTATCACATATTCAGCCAAGGGTCATTCACCCTAGTTACCTTATGTTTCATCGTCTTGGAATGCATTGCTGTTGTGGCCAGGACAATTTGTTACTTTTGACATAACATATTATTATTATTATTATTATTATTATTATTATTATTATTTCTTCTTGTTCGCACTGCCAATGACATCAAAGTAGAAAAGTGATACATATGCCTCAAATTTGCTTCGCATGTAAGACAAAATAAATTCTTTAAATTGCCGGACAATGTAATTATCTTCATACTCAAAGATATCTGCTTTCCAAACTATACAGTGTCAGGACAGCAGCGACTGACCTAAAAATACACAAAAGACGCACACACACGTATATAAACACATATCGATACATAACTATTTACATTAATACATGGAATCCTCGTGATTCTGTCCTTCCTCCTATATAAATCTTTTCATGGAAAGAAAGAAAGAAACTGTGTTTTTATGTTTTTCGCGAAGTTTTTCAAACTTATGACGAAAATATAAATCAAAATGAAGAGTTTTCAGTTTCATGGACAGTAAACCCTTTAGTGAATTTTGGGAAATGCATATTCATATCCATGAAAGCGTTCTCATTCTCCAGGGAAATATCGCGAGTGCATACAATCTTCAATATAACCACCCACATGTGTCTGGGCCACCAAAGAAGAGGTCGCCAGTTTCGAAACTCGCGGCGGCATCCCATTTGTTTAAAAACTTGTTTGTATTTTTATGTTCAAACTTTCTTTTAAACTCGCTCATCCCTTTTTTAAAAAAAATTATTTTAATTTTTTTTTTTTGTATATTCGCATCCTATGACGGGCAATTAACCAAGTCTCATATATAAACACCCACATTTATCTGCGTGTCCCAGCTGCAAAACAATAGGTCTACAGTTCGTAACTCGCGGCGGCATCCCAATTTTTAAAATACCTTTTTGCTATTTTTATGTTCAAACTTTCCATTAAGCTGGCTCATCCAACTTTTTTTGACTTTTTAAAAATTTTTTTTTTTATCTTGAAAGTGTATCACTCCCGTCCTAGAACGAGCAATTGCTAGCCTTAATATATTAATACCCACATTTATCGTTCTATGTGTCAGGCTGCCAAACAAGAGGTCGCAATTTTTTTAAAATACCTTTTCTTGTATGTTTAAATTCAAACTATCTTTTAAACTCGCTCATCCCATTAATTATTTTTTTTGTTTGGTTTACTTTTTTAATTTTATTTTATGTTGAAACTTACTTTTATCACTCCCGTCCTAGGACAGGCAATTGAACTAGGTACAAATAAATACCAAATAGATGCTACTTAAATCTAGCATTGGTCCAGCAGTCAACAGGAAGCAGAAGGCCAAAGCTTAGACCGATCTATGAGAGAGAGAGAGAGAGAGAGAGAGAGAGAGAGAGAGAGAGAGAGAGAGAGAGAGAGAGAGAGAGAACGTTTATACCTTAAGGGCTACGTGCTATCACTTAAAAATCGTTGATGCTGTTATTTTGTTTTATTTTTAATTCTGATAGAATCAATCGCCTTTCCTTGATATTTTCATACATCATTTGCTAAATTTTGGGTTTATTCAAGCACGATCCGTGCTTCTTTTTCGTCATAACACACTCCAAAGAGGGCAAATGTTTACTGTCCACGTATTAATTTCTTTCAAAATATATGACTACCCCCCCCAAAAAAAAAAAACAACAAGCAGCAGCAGAGAGGGTGAATAGACCATTTTGCTTGAGACATTATTTATGAAAAATAAGCCTTTCTACGAAAAGAAAACCTTAAGGTCAGCGACGTTAAACCACAACCTCTAACTGACGTGAGATTTCTTAGGGTTAGATTATCTCGTTACTTTATCTCTGACTTTTGTTTTTTTTTATGGTGGGTTTATTTTACTTGTTGGTCACTCAACGTTGGTCGTTCACCCCCTCTGCTGCTGTAAATTAACCAAAGATTTTTTCCAGACCTATACGATACCTAGATCTGGGGTCATGTAAATTTATTGTCATAAATCCAAACGGAATAGCTTGTGCTTTTGAAAAGAAGTTTCTAAACTTAATCATGTCCATGTCCCCTGAACACCAAGTATAATAAATATTTTGTAAAGTATAATTATCTACTCCATTAAACACAATTAAGATATTGCAATTATCTCTGATCACTTTAGGAATTTGCGTGTATTTCTGAGTTAAATAAATCACGTCTGTATTTTTGTGACGGCCTCGTGAAAATATCCGAGCTGGATTGGATTGTTTATCCAGCATTACATCATCGTATACTACGAGATTATTGATACATCCATCAAGATCGTCTATGGATGGAGCTTCATCGATATCGGTAATAAAATCAATAGCGTCATTGGGACACGTCAGCGACTTTGCATTTTCATTAAAATATTTAAGTACTTCGTAACATCGTTGATCATCTACAGATGGTACTACTAAATATAATTTATCCCACTTGAGCCATCGCATTATCAGATTAAGTAATAATTGCGTTTTACCAGACCCAGATGGGCCAAGTATAATTGCTCTGATAGAATTTGGTAGCGCTGGATGATGTTTGACTGGCTCTTGTTTTCATGTCGCTGAAAAGTCAATTATATCCATAATAATAAATAATATGAATTTATATTGTGTTCGATGTAGAGCGCATACGTCCACCACTGGATTAACGACAATAATAACAAAAAATAACAAGCGCGCACTTACAGGTAGGTGTGTGAAATGTGAAATACAAATTTATTTCATTAAAGACAGGTGGAGATATCGCTGCTTCTTTAAGTAAATTACCAGGAGCTCCATGGGCAAAGTATCCTGGTGAGAAACATATACCCGGATATAATTATTGTGGTCCTGGAACTTGTCTCGATATCCGACTCGATAACCAAGATCAAACAAAACCTGGAGAATATCCAATAAACGCAATTGATCAAGCGTGTCACATTCACGATGTCGCGTATAAAAGTAAAGATTTACAACAACGGCACCTTGCAGATGTGAAGTTGATTCATGCGTTAAATTCTATACCTGATAAATCTCTCAGAGAGAAACTTGCTAGCTTTCTGATAAAAGCTGGTATGAAAGGTAAAATAATGTTAGGGGCTGGTAATTAATCAACTGATTATTATAATGGAATCTGTTTATTATAGCCCAAGAGGATATTGGAGAGGTAAAGCAGCGATTAGTAAACTTGCTGAAGCAGCAAAAGTTTCACGTGATGTCGCTGCAGCGTGGTTAGCACGACAGGCAATATGGCAAATCTATCTACCACCACCTAAAAAAATTCAATATGCACATTTTGATGTTAGTACCCCTAATGAAGTTCATCAAGCAGATATTTTGTTTTACCACATGACACCATTAAAATTGGTAGACGTCAATACACATACAGATACGCGTTAACCGTCGTTGACGTTGCGAGTAGATATAAAGAAGCAGAACCATTATCAACAAAGACAGCGACTGAAGTTGCATCTGCGTTTGAACGTATTTATCAACGTGGTGGTCTCCGATGGCCACAACTGCTACAGGTTGATCCTGGCAAAGAATTTCTTGGTGCAGTATCATCGTTGATGAAGCGACATAACGTTAAAATCAGACGAGGACACAGAGAAATTCATAATGATCAGGCAATTGTTGAACGATTTAATCGAACGCTTGCTAAGCGGTTATTTGGATACCAATACGCGAGGGAAATATCTGCTGACTTTAAATCCAGGGAGAGATCTCGTGAATGGGTTGCAAGGTTACCGAGTGTGATAGCTGCGTTAAGCAACGAAGTGACTCGTGTAACTTCTATGAAACCTTCTAATGCGATAAAAAAAAATATATACCAATACAAAGTAAATCATCCTCTCAACCAGTACTAGGTAATGTTACCGTAAGATATTTATATGAACCTGGTGAACTTGAAGGAGGTAGAAAAAGAGCAACTGATCCTATCTGGAGTGTGACCACACACAAAATTTCTAGCGTGGTAAGGTCCACAGGTAGACCCGCAATCTACAGATTAGATTCAACTGCTCCTCAGCGTGGATTTGTAAGCGAACAATTACAAATAATTCCTACAGATACACAATTACCACCGCGTTCACTTTTATAAACTTGCAGAGGGTTGTCCAGCGCCTCGACGTCGATTACATTCAAGACAGGTCAGCATTACATTTTCGCGTGTGTGACCAAGATTTCTATTAATTCTATCAACGGTAAATTGTCTTGGATTATTACTTAAGTACTGCCACAGCATATTACAGTTACAACTTGCACAATGATTATTCTGTTGTGCTTTTAGTGTTATAATAAATTATACATCGATATCAAAATCGCGATTATTTTTTTTTTTGTCACACTGTTTATAGCTCGCTAATTTTTTATTGATATCGACAAAGTTGTCAGGAATTTCTTCGGTTATTACGCAATCTATGATAACCCGGCCTAGTTGAGATATTCTTCTGACTCGAGACACTGCTAGATAAACTAAATTTGACCATTCAATACGATCATCGACAATCCAAATATTTGTATTGGTAATAGCAGCAGGCAGGGTGAACAGACCACTTGGCTGAGACCTTATTTTACAAAAATAAAGGTTCCTACAGGGGCTGAAAAATAAGGTCAATAACGCTAAACCGAACCTCCTAACTTTTATTATTACCGTATAGTTTGAAAAACGAATAATAAATCGTTTGGTTTAGCTCATTTTTGTTATTTTATTTTTGACTTTTTTGTTTTTTCTGTTATAATGCATTTAGTTTACTCGCCGGGTCACTCAATTTTTGTCGTTCACCCTTCCTGCTGCTGTAATTAACCAAAGATTTTATCTAGACCTACACGATATCTGGATCTTGGATCATGTAGATTTATTCTAATAAAACCAAACGGAACAGCTTGTGCTTGAGCAAAAAAGTTTTTAAACTTAATCATATCCATATCTCCTGAACACCAAGTATAATAAATATTCTGTAAAGTATAATTATCTACTCCATTAAACATTACTAAAATATTGCAGTTGTCTCTGATCACTTTAGGTATTTGTGTATATCGCTGTGTAACATAAATCACGTCCGTATTCTTGTGTCTACCTCGAGAAAATATTCTAGCTGGATTTGTTTGTCTGTCCAACATAACGTCATCGTACACCACTAAATTATTAATAAATCCATCTAGGTCATCTACAGATGGAGCCTCATCAATATCGGTGATAAAATCAACCTCATCATCACCGTCTTCATTCAGCAATTTTGCATTTTCATTAAAATCTTTAAGTACTTCGTAACAGTGTTGATCATCTACAGATGGTGCTACTAAATACAATTTACTCCATTTTAACCATCGCATTATTAAATTTAATAATAGTTGTGTTTTACCCGATCCAGATGGACCTATTATAATCATCCTTATCGAATTTGGTTATGCTGGATGATGCTTTACTGGCTCCTGTTTTCGTGTCGCCGAAAAGTCAATTATATCCATATAATAAATAATATGAGTCTATATTGTGTTCGGTGTAGGACGTCTACACCCACTACTGAATTAATTACAATAACAACAAAAAATAAACGACGTGCTCTGACGGGTAAATGTGTAAAATGTGGCACGAAGAAATACAAATTTGTTAAAACAAAGACAGGTGGAGATATAGCCGCTTTATTAGGAAAATTACCAGGAACTCCGTGGGCTAATACCCCGGTGAGAAACATATTCCTGGATATAATTATTGCGGTCCTGGAACTCGACTTGATATCCGACTTGATAATCAAGATCAACCAAGACCAGGAGAGCATCCAGTAAATAAGATTGATAAAGCGTGTCATGTTCATGACGTTGCGTATAAAAGTAAAGATTTACAACAAAGGCATCTCGCAGATGTAAAATTGATTCATGCATTAAATTCTACACCAAATAAATCTGTCAGAGATAAATTAGCTAGTTTTCTAGTAAAATCTGCCATGAAAAGTAAAATAATGTTAGGGGCTGGTAATTAATTATATAACTATTATAATGGAATCCATTTATTATAGCCCAAGAGGATATTGGAGAGCAGATCAGCTATTAGTAAATTATCTGAAGCAGCAAAAGTTTCACGTTCTGTTGCTGCAGCGTGGTTAGCACGACAGGCAATATGGCAAATTTATCTACCACCACCTAAAAAAATTCAATATTCACATTTTGATGTCAGCGTCCCTAATGAGGTTCATCAAGCAGATATTTTATTTTTACCACACGATATCATTAAAATTGGTAAACGTCAATCACGCACATACAAATACGCATTAACTGTCGTTGACGTTGCAAGTAGATATAAAGAAGTTGAACCATTATCAACAAAGACAGCGTTTGAAGTTTCATCTGCGTTTGAACGAATTTATCAGCGAGGACCTTTGCGATGGCCACAGTTATTACAGGTTGATCCGGGCAAAGAATTTCTTGGTACAGTATCATCGTTGATGAAGAAACATAACGTTAAAATCAGACGAGGACACACTGAAATTCATCGTGATCAGGCAATTGTTGAACGATTTAATCGAACACTTGCTGAGCGGTTATTTGGATACCAATAAGCAAAAGAAATATCTACTGACTTTAAATCCGGTGAGAGATCTCGTGAATGGGTTGCGAGGTTACCAAGTGTGATAGCTGCATTAAATAATGAAATTACTCGTTCAACTTCCATGAAACTTTCTATTGCGATCACAAAAAAATATATACCCCGTAGCAATGACAGACATCAACCTCAACCAGTATTAGGTAATGTAACTGTAAGATATTTATACGAACCTGGCGAACTTGAAGGTGGTAAAAAAAGAGCAACTGATCCTACCTGGAGCGTGACTACACATACAATTTCTAGTGTAGTTAGATCCACAGGTAGACCTCCAATTTACAGATTAGATTCGAGAGCCCCTCAACGTGGATTTGTGCGAGAACAATTACAGGTAATTCCTAAAGACACACAATTATCACCACATACAATTACATAACCAGAACCTCTACGTCGATTGCATTCAAGACAGGTCAGCATCACATTATTACGTGTATGACCAAGATCACTATTAATTCTGTCTACGGTAAATTGTTTTGGATTATTATTCGAATATTGCCATAACATATTACAGTTACAGCTTGCACAATTATTATTCTGTTGTGTTTTTAGTTTTATAATAAATTCAACATCAATATCAAAATCACGCTTATTTTTTTTATCGCACTGCTTATAACCAGATAGTTTTTTTCTTATTACGTCATTATTAACAGTTTGATCATTATTTTCTGTAAAATTCATAATAACCCTATGTAGTTGAGATATTCTTCTTACTCTAGAAACTGCGAGATAAACTAAATTCGACCATTCGATCCGATCATCTATAATCCAAATATTTGTATCAGAAATAGTTAACCCCTGTGATGAGTGAATAGTTATAGCGTATCCTAACGTCCACGGTGATTTATTCATATTCAGCGCATTCTCAACGACATTAATATGGACTAAAACAATATCATTCAAGACAAGATTCTGTATTCCACCACCAGGAATTTCAACATCAATATTCTGTCGTCGAGTATCTGTTGGGCGATAACACAAAGGTACAGGTAGATCTGAAAACTTTTCTTTATGTAACATAAATAATTTATTCTGTAGTTCATCACGAACTATCTTTCTACTTGCAACTATTAAATCAGCAGGTCTCCATAAAGTTAAAAAATCACTCATCGTAGTTTCTGGAATTACTCCTCGCATTATTTCACATTGTACTCTGTCTGGTTGTAGTCTAATTAATCTTTTAAATTCCTTCAGCGGTTCATCAATAGCTCTATGGTCATCATTTATTTCCTCGTAATAATCTACGTTATTCTTCAGCCATTCATGTGGAGACTGTCCAATAAAAGGTGGTGGTTGACCATGATCACCGCACATTATTATAGGAGTATTTTTCGTCAATAGCCATTCAAGAAATGTTTTTAATATTTCTAACGACACCGTGCATATCTCGTCCCATATAATATATTTAGGTATATATTTCTCACCCATCCGCGATGGAGTCCATGTGTCTCCACACCATCTAAAGAAACTATGATAAGTACACGATTTTACTCCTCGCTCTTTTATTTCTCTGGCTAATTTATGTGTCGGTGTCAAAACAATTATATCCGAATTATTATTCATGAATAATTTAATCACACGCGTTGTTTTACCTGAACCACCGCATCCATTAAGATAAACAGTTTTATGTCTAGCCACAGGATCATATACAGATGGTGCTGATGATTTTGATATTTGAATATTATTTTTGTAATATATTTCCCTAATTTCAACGTCGGCAGATTCAGAATAGCTAAGTATATTTTCTTGTTTTATTCTCCATGACTCCCATTCACCATTACCAAGTAGCGGTTTTAATAAATCTGTATATTTTTTATTTATATAAAACGAATCCGTGGCGACTCTGACAGCATCACGAGGAAATCTATTTATCATAGACATTAGATTTATAGAAACATATGCCAACATAGATGATCTTAAATGAGTAAATTGTGGTGAGTCACCATCAAGATAACTCACAATTGTACCTAGTTTGGTTCCGTCTGACAAATAAGCATTACTCCGATTTATAAATGTATTTTTTTCTGTTGTATCAGCAATTATAAAATCGAGTTCAGCATCGTCCATAATCAATCTTGTACAGTGTCTTTTATGATCATATGCTCCTCCTTGAGTAAATTTACCAATTATCTTTCTACCAAGATCTTTTGCAAGTTTTTCATCATGCTCGTCTCTGCATTTACGTATATTATTAGTAATTTTAATAATGTCATCTTCATTAAGATTAGGAAATTCTTTCCTGGCATCATTAATATTAAATCTATTTGTTTCTGGTAACCAAACTTGTTTCTGTGGACTATACGATATAATCGCCTCACTCACCTGTAAAGATATTAAAATTCCAACATCAAGCATATATCGCAATAGTACTATTGGAACCCAACATTTTTCTGAAAAATGTCTTCCAAACCAAGCATAAGTAATCGGATGGAGATTTTCTGCAAATTCGAATGATTCTACATGAGCAAATCCAGTTAAATCAAAATCTGGTAAATGTCCGTTTATCGCGACCCTGGTCATCTCGTGTGATGGATGTCCGAATCTCTTAAAGTATTTAGAACATTCTCCGTATCCAAGAAAACTTCCAGGATAACACGCTACCATATCGACGGATATAACGTCATTACACTTATATTTAGTATTCCATAATCCTCCGTGTCCATATTCTACGCAACTTTTATGAATATCTTCAAGAAATTCCGATCGTGTTGGTTTCCATAAATTTTTCTCCTGAGCGAAATGAGCCGCTACAGATGGAACTGTAAAACAATTATTTAATAATAGTCTAACTTTGATATCGTCTGAAGTATATTTCAGCGCAAGATTTTCCATTTCTACATTAAGAGATTCTATACGGTAAATATCACCATTAGGTCGTATAAATTGATCGTAATGATCATATTCTGAACTTTGAAATAACCAAACGGACACAGGGTCACTTTTACTGATATTTTTGATAAAATCAAATATATGACCATCATAAAATTTAACCGCTCTGTCTAGTCTAAATATTGTTACTGCTGAGGTCCATGCGTGCGAATTATGATCAACGATTGTTATAGGAGCTCCTCTTGATTCATATTTTGGTTTATATAAAATCTCTCCGGTTAACGTCTTTACCGTTATTGGGAATTTTAATTTCTTTTCTAGTTCAGCGACATCTTTGATAGACGCTCCGATATCTTTAACTGATTCTGCCCAAGTATTTATTTTTTTACGTCGTAAATCTGTTAAACCATTACCACGTATTGCGTTTGTAAAATGTTCTGTAACTCGTTCAGCTACACAGTTTATTCTTGACTCTGACAGTTTCATAGGCTTTAGATCCCCGACGTCAGGTTTATTATTCAGCGGATATATCGCATATACAACTGCAGTCACAGGGTACCCCCGTTCATAATATACCTTATCAATACCAGTCAGTATTCCGGGCTTAGATTTATTATTTAAGAGAACAATATTATTTCCTGACTGTATGCGTACTGGATCGCGCTTGTCACGAATAATCCAAATATCTTCTTCTGTATTTACAATAAATTTTATTAAAATAAAATATTTTTGATCATCAGGGTGATTAATAATTACTTTTCCTCGTTCGTCATTCATCATATTAGTAACATTTCCAACTCTGAATGTTGACCATACATGAACAGCGCCATCGTCACGAAATTCCTTCTTGGCTTCACGAATACGTTCGGTTATATCCTCATTTGTTAAAGCTAGATCTTGCATCAAAGTACTAAATTTATATTCTGATAGTCTGTCAAGATCAAATCTGGATATCTGAGGTTCAATTGCCGATAATTCCTCCATATAATTAAGACAAGTATTTAAATTAAAATATTTGTATATATAATGATTGAAACAAAAAACAAATGTGCTTGGCTCAGAATTGGATATACTTCTCTTTGTAATAAACCGTGCGTGAACAATTACTGCGGAAATCATGCACAAAGTTTCAAAAATGGAAGTACAGGACCAATACCATGTATTCAGTGTGGTGTTGGAGTCAGAGGAAAAACTCAATTGTGTCTAAAATGTGGCGGAAAAAAATACAGAGAACTTAAACGATATTATGACAAAAAAAAATAACACTGACTCTCCTATAAAGACAGAAGAAGATTATCTGGTTAGATTTCAGAATAATGATTTAAACAAATAATATTATATATAATGAATCAGACAAATCAGACTTATGATGAAATGATCGACAATGATATTATATGAGAATTAAGAAAAGAAGCATTTCGTAATAAATACGAATTTGTTAAACATCCAACCATTAAAAATTATGAAGCGTCTCGAGATGGTGTGATCAGAAACTGTAGATTGAAAAAACCAGTCGGTAGTATTAATAATACCGGTTATTTTATGTTTCATGCTGGGAAAGACCATTATTACTCACATATATTAATATTCGAATGTTTTCGTGGAATAGTTAAAAACGGACTTGTAGTTGATCACATTGATGGAAATCCCAAAAATAATCGGTTATCTAACCTGCAAGCTATTACACAGAGTCAGAATTCTGCACGTGGAAATACTGAAAATGTAAAAAATTTGCAAGAAGAGCTATTAAATCCATGAATACAGAAACAGATCAAGAAATGACTTTTCCATCAATGTATGCGGCTGCAAAATATTTTAGCATACATCCACGATCGGTGCAATTTGTTGCAGATAAAGTATACAAATCTGCATTTTCATTCAAATACGATCAGCCGATTATATTTGAATATATTATCTAACTCTGTACTCTTAATAAATAAATTGTATATAGTTCGACTCTATATTTTGCCATGAGTACCTTCACCGTCGCTACTCTCAGTGTCACTTTCACTTTTGACAGAATCAAATAACATAATTTTTCTTAATTGCATTACACGATTATCCACAATCTTCTTTTTCTCGTATTCACGAGACAGTTCGGATCTAATATTTTCGATCGAACGTGCAAGAGGCGCAAATAGTTTTACCTGTTTGTCATTTACCACCGCCAAGGATTCTAACATAGACTGATAAATTGATTTTACAAATTTATAATTGGATGGTAATGTGTATTTATTGTCAATTTTTTTTTGTTTTAATATTTCATAATCACATAATATTTTTTCAGGATCGAGATTATCAGATAGATTTATTCCGTTATGTTTTAATTTTTTAATAGCAGAAATAATATCAATAATGTATTCTTGGTTCATTATATAACAATTATTTCTTTAAAATAAAAAATAATTGACATTCAAGTTTTTAACTTTTGACCTTGATGTTTGACCTAAAAATATCAAAAATAATCAGTAGCATCCTAAGCGGTTACCCGTCACTTGGCCCCCTGATAGCCTTTGTGTCTTTCATGGAGTCCTTTTTTTGCATGATGATGTCTTTCTTATGACCGTTATTGGCACCCCATGTTCTGTTTCTATTGGCTAGCATTCTTTCTGAATGTTTCTTTATGGGGTTCTTCAATGAGGTAGAGAGCTCAGGCATGCTACTGATTATTTTAGGGAGCTTTTACATAGACACATCCCCCAGCGAATCACTAAACGAAACCAAACTTTAGAAATTCAGAGGGCTGTCTAGGCATTGCGAATTCAATAACCCCTCCCACCAAATTAAACCCCGGGGTAAGTGCAAAACGCACTCACCACGTTGTTTAACGTGATGAGGGGGTATTGAATTCGTTGGAGCTGTGCTTCGCTCCCCAATCTTATATATAAAATGGCATCGTTCCGAATACTGTCGACACTCGTCAG
>JAECUM010038853.1:0-15874 GCA_016617855.1 Megalonaias nervosa | reverse complement strand
CCGAATAAGCGATTTTTAAAGCTACACCTATGATGCACTAGGATCCGGCCCGTGGACCTTAGGTTGCACATGCCTGGTCTAGATTGCAGCATTCCATTCCAGCTTCAAAACAGAGAGATTGCCTCCTCTTGTATTTTGGACTTTTGTTTAAAGTGACATTAGCGATGTTTGCAGACGAGAACCGTTTCCACATAAGTAGTTCAGCATTACATGATCTGCAAATTTTCACCACGCGTATTAGAAGAGATGATTTTATTACAATCTTTTCTACAACTTATTACGCGTGTTTCAACGAAGGGACAGGCAGACTATAGACTTTATTTCATCTGCTGCAATGTTTACTTCTTGGCATTTCTTTTAAGGAACATACCTCTATAAGTGTTTGGCTTCCATTCTAATCCCTAATTTCTCACTTTAAACTGATTACAAATGTTGTTTATACAAGCTAAGAACGAAATATGTTCAAACTAAAAGGCATTTCTATCAGGTTACGGTTATCCACGATGATTTAACCTTGGCAATGTGTTTAAACCTTCAATTCACTCCCAAACATTTGCTTGTAACGGGTATATATTTTTAGTTGCATTAAATTTCGTCAGCAAAAAGGTTCAGTGTTTTGAAACACGAAGTTGCACAATCATCGCACTTACCAATTAAAAGTAATAAATTACGAATTATCTCTTGGGCATATAGGCATCATTTGGACCCCTTTTGAACATCAAAATGTCATCCCAAAAGTTCATTGGAAATGAAAAAATATATATCTATTTAAAGGTTGGTCGTCAAAGGTATGTGTCAGATTTATAACATTCAAGAGATTTGTTATCAGACCGCTACCTGATTCAATTTTCCTGACTGTGTCACGTCTTGAATGAAAAATGTAGGACGTCCCGTTTTGACAGAAAAAGTGTGTGACTATGGCCTATTCCTTGCGTGCCTGCACGCACGTATGTGTGTACGTGCATAATGTCGCGTAACTCCTTTCGCCATGTCAGCAATAACTTGGGGATATACATGTAATAAGAGCGCGTATTAAGGCCTTCAGGGTTTCACTATATGGTAGAGTCTGGCATTCGACTTGGGTGTGGACATTCTAATGTGGTGATCAAAGGAGCCATGAACAAACACGGGAATATATTGCTTGGCAGGAAACATGCGTGAATTTACACATAAAACAACTCAATGGTATAATTCGTTTGGCCATGAAATGAAAGTCATCCTGATTAGAAACGATTGTATGTAACACAACTAAATTGGTACATGCATGCATAGGAGGTAGCTCTATATATTATAGTGCAGAGCAGTTAGTTCAGGCACTAACATGTCTGGTAATGTAAATACAAGCTAATTTATACCGCTTTATCTAATCAAAGTAGCAGGTAACGGCAAGCTTTCTTCTGTGCCCGTCTGCGTGGAATTAATGTTATTTAGGTATGGGGAGAAATCGATAGTTCAGTATTGTACAAACGTAAGGTATATGCGTGTGTGTGTGTGTGTGTGTGTGTGTGTGTGTGTGTGTCTGCGCGAGTTGGATTTTTAACGTAGCTTTAAAACTTTTCAGTCATATCGCTACGATGTCTGCAGTGTGGTTGTTTATAGTGATGTCTAGCACTGAGGCATCATACCTCACCCAGTCACATTATCCTGACACCAGGCCGATCAGTCCTAACACTAACCTCCTAATGCTGAGGCCAAATGAGGCAGCTGTTAGTACCATTTTTATAAGTCTTTGGTATGACTCGGTCGGGGTTCGAACCCGCGACCTCCCGCATCCAAGGCGGACGCTGTAACCACTAGGCCACCGGAGCGGTAGGGTATATGCATATCCATTTATAGCTTTGTTAGATTTGAGTGATTATTTGTTTGATTAATGGAAGTCGGTGTTTGACAGATATTTATCAACCAGAGTAATTAGCCAATTACTAGGAGCAAATATACAGTATTTACAAGACTTTAGGGCAGCACATATTTTTTCGTAAAATGGACCCTTTCTTTAGTTCAAGAATGCTCGTGGTATTTTCACGTATATGAGTTTAGTAGTTTCAGGTAGGAATAATGTTGTACATTTGGTGTTTGGGTAATGTTTTGAAGTGTGTATCATAAAATGCCGATCTGCAATCGCAGAGAAACGTACAGATAACAAATCTGAAGCCACGCATGTATGAAATTAGTACCTCGTGAATGTTTGGTCACTAGATGATTAGAGAAAAATTATCTGTGGTATTAGTGCGTTTTACGAACCCTTCAGTCGACAACGACTGTTGTCTTGAAGTCGTTGGAAATAGGGAAAACATCGACCTCAAGCCAACCTCAAGCAGGTTTTTCTTGATTCGCTAGGTAGTGAAGACCCCTGGCGTGTTGCAGTACTTAATCCTTAATGATTCCATCTTACTGTCGAATCTACAATAACGTGGATGCAATATATAATTTGTAAACATGTAAAGTTCATACAGATTAAATATATATTCTATTTCGTGTAATAATAATAATAATAATAATAATAATAATAATAACAGTGTTGAACTGTATTATTGGTATTAGTTTTGAACATATTTTAATGTCACAATAGGATACAGTGGGATTGGGCACAAGTTCTAACAGCTTAAATTAGTCCTCTCTTTACTTGATACAAATATTACAACATATCCAACATAACAACATAATAATAATAATAATGAAAAATGATTAGAGAGAGAGAGAGAGAGAGAGAGAGAGAGAGAGAATTATAGTAATCATGATCTGAGTAAGTTATTGAAATCATCATGTAGGGGTTACATATTTATATACATGATGTAAAATTCTGTATTTTTCAATTGCATCGCCCTTTCCCCAAAGCAGTAAATCTAAGCTAATAGTTGTATCTGGCACTAAGAGTAATTTTCTTTTCAAAGTTCGTTGTCTGCTGTACTTGGATCATAAGATGAAGAAATATATGGTGGTTTCGATCCCACCACCGGAATAAAAAGGGGTGTCAACAAACTGAACACGGTAAAGATCAGCTTTTAAGAAACTTACATTACGCCGTAATCTAGTATGGATAATACTAGGGTTCGATTAATAAAACGTGGCATTTTGCTAGATTCGATATTTGGACATAAACACTTTCTCAAAGCACTGTAAGACATGTTCAATTGAGTACTGAGTATCCTGTTCGAGATTGTACAACAAAGATACTATTGCGGGTGTAAAAGATGATTTGGTGGAATTTAGCCTAAAATTTCAAATGACAATATTATTTGAACTTCGAATGTTATAATTTGTTTGTTCGGACACAGGGCGAAAGAGATATTCAGTGAGATAGCCTGGAGTTTGACTCGTTTTAACGTTGTACAGTGTTAATAATTTTTTCTTTTTCTTCTAGACTGCAGACTTTCCCACCCTGTTTCAAAATAGAGAGAATGCCTACTGGTGTATTTTGGAAATCCTGTAACTATTCTTGCCGCTTCAAGCTGTAGTTTTTCACGTTTGTCTGAATCAGTCAATGAGCACCCGTCCCAGACTACACTGGCATTTTCCAAGCTAGGCCTGATATAAGTTATACACAACTGATAAAATTTTCCTGCTAAGTTTCTATTTTAGTTTTCTAAGACTGACTATTCGAGATGATGCTGTTTTTAAAATGTTATCAATGTCTCAAGTCCATTTAGTATTTGATGTAAGTAATAATCGTAGATGGCGATGAGAATCCACATATTTAAGTTCAGTATTATCAGAAACAAGTTCAGAATTCTTTGTTACGTTTTTAATCGTGAAAAACATCGCCACTGCTTTGGCTGGATTAAACTTTAAAAGTCACTGCTTGGACCATTTATGCAGTTTTATGAGACCATTATTCAAGGCAGGTTCTATTTCAGCACAATAAGGGGATGAATAAGTCATCTGTAAAAATACGGCGAGAAAGCTCATACCATCAGCAATATCTTTGACATTAATTGGAAACAAAAGTTGCCGAAGCACGGATCCTTGTGGCACACCAGCATTTATAATGATTTCCGATGAATATGTATCTTGCAAAAGGACCCTTTGTGTTTTTTCATTACTTAAATAACTTTCAAACCATTTAATCAGATTACCTGAAACACCATATTCGTTCAATTTAAATAATAATCCTCTGTACCTGACCCGATCAATAGCTTTTGATAGATCACAAAATACAATACAATAATTTTGAGATTGTTCTAATGAACTGCGTATACTATGATACATTTCAATAAGTTTGAAAAACAGTGGAGTGACAAGGAGGGACTCCTGATTGATACTTATATAACACGGTTTTAATGAAAGTAATTATATATTTGTTTAAAAATGCATCTTTCAAAGATTTTTGCGACACAGCTAAGAAGAGAGATTGATCATAATTGGCAACCTCGGTGGATCACTTTTTTCTGGCATGGAAAGAATGTGCACAAGTTTCCATTTATCTTAAAATTTAGATTTAAAAACATTGTTAGTGGTGCTGCTATTGTTCTACTTACGCCTTTAAGCATTCTCTGGCTTACGCCATCGGCCCAGTGGCTTTATTGACAAAATATGGAATTAATATCTGTCATTTCTTTTTCAGTAATAGTAATTTCGTTTCGGTGTCAGATCATATTTTTGAAACATCGGGAGAGAAACATTACAATAATCAGTAGTTGAAACTGAAGTAAAACTATAATCATTTAATAAGTTTACCTTTTCTTTTTCGTGGTTGATGCAAACCGAAGCATTATTTCTTGTATCTATAAGTGGTGGAATCGAATTTGAAGGCTTTATCTTTTTATAAAAGGATTTTATAATTTTCGATAATGTTTTAGGAACATTTTTTTTCAGAATCTGAAAGATGTACATCAATATTATCCATATATTGCTTTTAGCACACTTTTTCTTGTTGTTACTTTATTCCTCATTTGTTTGAATATGTTCCAGTCGATTGGCCTACCACGATTTTTCTTAAGTGGCAATCAAACCACGGTTTATCAGTTAGGCGAATTATTACAGTTTTACAAGGAATACACAAAGTTGAGAATTTTAATAGTTTGATTGCGAATATAGCAGTTACCACATCAATATCCCTTGATGATAGCAACAGATCGTCCCAGTTAGTTCCTGTTATCAGAGCGTATAATTTGTTAAAATCAGCTTTGTTGCAAATCCAGACACGACGCATGTAGGCCGCTTGGAGGTTCATGTTAACTCCAATTGCTATATTAGGTGCATCGCAGTCGCTAAATTCTCTATCAATATTTAAAGGTCACCGGCCATGCTCCAACATTTTTCTTTTTACATCAGATTTGCATTGCATTATTAAAAGTAGTTATACTCGCACTAAAAGAACAAAAAAATTATCAAGTGTAAAGAAGAAATAATAATTTAATTACTAGAAATAGAAGTACACAACGCTGTTACTTCCCCTTAGCTACCATTTCTCACCTATAGAGCACGCCAACCGGAAATGACATACATTTATCCCCACAAGACGAAGTACATGCTTCTTGTTGTCGAAAAATAAAACACTATAAACTATGGATAGGGAACATTTAGATGAAACTAATGAAAACTAATTTACTGTTCAGCCTTATATCGATATGCGTGCACGACGCACTAGATTGTGTCGCTTTCAAAACTGTTCCATTGTTTCAATTTATTTTGAAAATTCTCGTTAATGCAGGTAAAAAGGAATCAATTCTGTCTTCTTTATATCTGCAGACTTCATAAAAAAAGAAATCGGCACACTTAAAAGAATCCAAAGGAACCAAACTTGGCTTCCTTATGGCGGCCAACTTCATAAGAAAAGATCGGCACACTTAAAAGATACCAAAGTCAGTTTCTGGGGTTGGTTTGCTTTGTAATCAAATAACCTTTGTATTTGATATCCTGTTGGTAAGTTTAAGCAAGGAGTTTATTGCTCGCTGCCAGTTGTGTTTATTCATCACCCGGGCTTCTATTTGTTTGCCAGATGTAATCATAATTGATGTTTGCAGGACAAATAGTATACACATGATAACTTGCTTTAATCATACTTTGTAACCCATATTAGCGAAAAGATTATCATTTGCACTCACAGTGAATGTATTTTAAAATAACGATTTTTATTTGCGAGATACCGTCGTATAGCTAACCTGGATACTATAAAAACGTGGTCAGTTTGCACATTGTAACTTAATATACGTGAATGGCAGGTGTCCTCAAGCAATCGGGTGATATTTTCGTCTCATTTACGATTTTGTTATTTGACATAAGCGATACATACTACAGTAAGGATGCATACGCAAGCCTGCATCCGCTACATATACGGAATTCGTGGATATCTTTTCTTCTTTAATAAATTTCGCATGATGAAAAAAGAACGAATAAATGATAAAAATGCAAGATTAGTTTCTTTCATTTTATTTTTAAATAAGTGTACGTTTATCAATTTTGTTGCACCGTGCAGGGGGGGGGGGGCACAAATTCAACACAAAATTATTTCCTTTCTTAATTGTATGGAATAATGGAGCAAATATGATTGGCGATGTTGACTAGTAATGACAAGCTTTCAATTCACGCGCGCACACACTAAGACGGCTGGAAAAATAAAAACAAACAATAAAATTAACTGGTAAGAGCTTCATATTGCAGCAATTACACACTGACAAAATGCTCAACATTATTCTCTCTCTCTCTCTCTCTCTCTCTCTCTCTCTCTCTCTCTCTCTCTCGTGTAATCGAGTGTGTGTTATATGCAGCAGTTTTACAACCTGAAGCCTAAAATTAAATATATTTGTTATAATATCTCATGTACACTGCCCTTAGAAAAATGTATACGTATTCTGTAGAATATTATCTGTTAAGTATTAATGTTTTATAAATCAATATTCATAATTTGACCGGAAGACTTAAATTGAGAATGTCGTTGTGCAGATGCATATATTTTTTAAGCATAAAAATATGTATATAAATATTTTAATTAGAACGAGCAAGATATGTCAGTTTGTGATTGATATATATATATATATATATATATATATATATATATATATATATATATAGTATATATATATATATATATATATATATATATATATATATATATATATATGTGTGTGTGTGTGTGTGTGTGTGTGTGTGTGTGTGTGTGTGTGTGTGTGTGTGTGTACGTTACGAAGTATGATTATTTTCTTTGAAAGAATATCAAGATAGTTTGTTTAAATTTAGTTTTATTTCCTAAAACCTATTCCTAAAACCTATCTTACACAGTATCTACTTGTTGTTTGAACAAAAAGAAATTATTCAAACTATTGTTAAGTTGGACCGAACTGTCTTGGGCCGAATTGTCGTTGGGCCAAATTGACTATAATCCGGCATAAATGAGACAACTTTCCCATCCCTCTTCCTATTCAATTCCACAGCTTGAATCCACTTTTTTTCTGGTAAACAGGGTCTTTCGGAAAAAGAAAGAACCCTTTTTTCCATCATCAATTTTTTGGTTACACCCGTATGCAACACAGTGCACCATATTTGCTGTAGAAAAGCACGATCGTAAGATATATCACATAGACATTTACGTGGGGAAATTAAACACGTCAATGGCTAGGTTGAATAGAAGGGATAAATATACGACATATCCGGTTTTGGTACGTGGAAACTACCGATTGTTTACGGAGATTGCCGAATAATTTTTTCATTTAGAAAAGCGGAATTTTAAGTCTAATTAAACATTTTGATGGTGTGCATACATAAACAAATGCGTTTTGTTTATGACTATAATAATATCACACGTTTGTACAATATAGGTAGCCAGTGACCTTTAAGATGACTGTGTGAGTTATATTTATACCACCACTGATACAGATTGGATCAAGCACGGTTTTGGTAGTAGAAGTAACTCGTGTAGGATTTGTTATTACATATTGTAGACTATACCTTGCCGTTAAATTAGCTCAATTTGCAAAGGTAGAAGGTACAAGGAAATCAGTGTTATAGTTTCCCATAATAATAATAATCTCTTTATACGTGTCACTGATGATATCGATTGAAGCTTTAAAACTTTCCTAGAAATTGGTTAGAGAGTAGTTTGATCTGTACCCTACCCCTAATGCTAATTTATGCGAGGGGTTACGTAATTTCAATTCACGTTAGTTCAACATTATGACAGCCAAAGTTCGAATCGTTCAGAAGTTTGCAAAAATAGCTTATCAGAAACGTATACCATGTCGCAGCCTACGTGACAGTTTATATTTCTTCTAAAAGGTTATTTAAACCATCGAGTTTAAAATAATCTGTATGGATGCTAGAATTTAAATGTGTTTCACTAAAGCATACAGTTTAAAATTTCTCCACTATATTTCCTAAGTAATAAAGTTTTTGTCGGCTACTCCTAATATTCAAATGAAGTAGAGAAATTTAATCACCCTGGATAGGTCCGGGGTTTGTTCCAATGTGCCCACAAAGAGTTAGTAAGAGTGAAATTATTAAAATGAATGGAGATTTCTTGATCAATGGCAATAAAAATAATTTCATTTAATCGCTTATAAAACGTATTTCTAGACGTATTTGTGATATTAATTTTCATAACTTTACCGCAAAACATTGAACGATTGTTGAATACCCGAATGGAGATCCTGTACGGCATTATGGAATTTTACATTATTACTAGAGATTGTTTTATGTGGTAGCTGTTCTACATGGAGGTATTCTCTGTGAAGACAAGATATGGTAAAATCATGTGTAAGAATATGACATAGTGCACAGACGGAGAGACAAGAATAATAAAGTGAAAAAGATAACAAATTCAGTAGACGAGATCATGCTTGAAAGTTTCCCAGATAAAGATAATTTGCTGGTTAATTCAACAGAAAACTTGGGAAATGATGTAGTGAGTTAAAAGTTGAAACAAATACTTGACACAATGTTAAAGCTATGTACTAAATTTCAGTACAGATCAGCTAAATATGGCTTGTTGCTTTAAGATGAAATCATAATGTAAACACCTTAAGACTGGACATCACATTACATTCCAACGCTCACAACGGTAAGGTAACTGTAGAGAGATACACATGCATGTATACACTCGTGCCCAAATGCACTTGCATTCATGCACATCCAGATATATACATATACGCGTACATAAAGAAATACATATATACTTATACGTACATATACACATGTATCTGTTGCTCTTAAATATACATATACCAGTAATTGAGCTGAATGACATTTTGGTCAGTTGAAATAGAACATTATCTTCGGACTGGGATAGCACGAGTCAGTAGTTTTGCATGATACTTATTCACGGGAAATCATTATGTACCGCAAGGATCCGTGCTTAGGCTACTCTTGTTTTTAATCTGTCTAAATGATGGTATGAGCTCTCTCACTCGTCTTTTTGCAAATGATTATGCATCCCCTTATTGTGCTGAAATAGAGCTTGTCATGAATAATTACCAATAAAACTACATAACTGGTCCGAGAAATGGCTCTTAAATTTTAATCCAGAAAAAAACCCCAAAAATAAACCAACAAACAGTGGCTACGTTTTTCACGAACATAAATGTAACAAATAATCTTGAACTTGTTTGTCACAATATTGAACACAAATATGTGTATTCTCATCGCCATCTAGGATTATTACTTTCATCATATACCAAATGGACTTGTCACACTGATAGTATTTTAAAAACAGCATCATGTAGAATAACTAATCTATGAAAAACTAAAACGAAAACTATGTGGGCAAATTTTATCAAAACCGTATATAACATATTAGGCCTATCTTGGAATATGCCAGTGTAGTCTGGGACGGATGTTCGTTGATGGATTTTAAAAAAAAAATGGGAAACACTACAGCTCGAGTGTGTGTAATGTGTGATTTGGATTTTTAATATAGCTTTAACAATTTTTCAGTCATATCGCTACGATGTCTGCAGCGTGTCAGTTTACAGTGATGTCTAGCAATGTGGCATCATGCCACAGACACGTAGCATGATGTCCCACCCAGTCACATTATCCTGACACCAGGCCGACCAGTCCTAACACTAACCTCTTAATGCCGAGCGCCAAACGAGGCAGATGTTAGTACCATTTTTGTAATTCTTTGGTATGACTCGGCCGGGGATTGAACCCACGACCTCCCCGCATCCGAGGCGGACGCTCTAACCACTAGGCCACCGGAGCGGTCCACTACGGCTCGAAGTGGCAAGAATAGTTACAGCACTTCCAAAATACACTAGTAGGTAATCTCTTTATTTTGAAAAAGGATGGGAAAGTCTTCAGTCTAGAAGAATAAGACAAAACTTACTCTCACTCACGACATTAAAATGAGCCAAACTCTAGACTATATAACTGAAGTACTCCCTCCCCCTGTGTCCAGTGAGAAATTTATTTTCAATGGCATATGCAACAATTAGCTCAGATTTACTGCTTTGGGGGAAAGGGCGATGCAAATGTAAAATATAGAACTTTGCTTCATTTATGGAAATATATAATCGCCACTGGACGATTTCAATAACGTACTCAAATCGTGATTACTGTAATTCTCTCTCTCTCTCTCTCTCTCTCTCTCTCTCTCTCCAACCAATCATTTTTAATTATTATGTTGTCATGTTGAATATGTAGCAATACTTGTGTCATGTAGGGAGAGGGCTAATTTAAGCTGTTAGAACTTGTGCCCAATCCCATTGTATTCTATTGTGACGATGACATTCACATTGGCTAAGAGCCGATCAAAATCAGTGGTACAAATAACTGGCCGCACGTGCAGATTGAAAAATGTGACGGTGGAGATTGAGTAAGGTTCACATAGTTCGCAAAGTGTACAAAATTGTTGAAAATATTTCACTTATGTGCTCAATTTACGAATTGAGCACACAAGTGTAAAATTTCATGTCTTTCATTAAATAATGTGAATTAGGTAAGATATATAAAATCTATGTTGGGGTTTGGACCGAGACAAGGAAATCCCAGTCAAGGGGTTATATTATTTGTCTCCCCACGAGGCTTGCCCGAGTGGAGAGACATATAATGTGACCCCGCGACTGGGATTTCCTTGTCTCGGTCCAAACCCCAACGTAGATTATTTTTCTCACTCAATATTATCCTTTAAAGTAATAAAAAACTCCTCCCTTGTGCAATATAGTTCACGCGCCAATGTTTACATGCGGTGCATTAATACAAATATGTTAATGAGGACTGTGGCGTGACGTGTCATCCGAAGTACACAGCTTTTATGCGTGAGCAAAAAAAAAAGAAAAACAACAAAAAAACATTAAACGTTGCATAGTTTTTAGGTATTATCATATTTAATATATGGATGTTATATGAAATTAACAATAAATAGTTAATATTTATTACAAGAAAATGTTTCATTTTCATTAATTCCAATTTAGAAAATTATATTGTACATAATGAAACTATACTCGGCCCACAGCTCTGTTGTAGTGTATATACATGTAGCATGAGTGTCCCTGCTTGGGTTATTCACGGGCAATTAGAGATCCGTGTCACTATCATATATAACTCTACTTTTCTTTAGAGGAGGTGAAACTGTTTGTGACATACTTGTGTTGTAATTAATATTGATTGTAAATGTACCCCCGTGTATAAAAGACCCTCAAATACGGACCCCAGCGGATAACCATGTGCTAAACTTTCAAGTTCACGGATTCTTTGAAAATTTATTTTTATGTCTTGGAAATATGGCAAGTGTTAAGCGAAATTTTGCTTATGGATTATTGTGTTGACGGATAAATGATTTCTTCTGGGTGGTAAGTGCATTATTTGTCATTAAATATTGTAGGTATATTTTTGATTCAACTTGGGCGCAATGGAGATGCTTAACAAAAATAAAATAAAGCATATATGACATAACACATTTCTGGCTGTTACTAAGTTTTCTGTAGTTGTTAAGAGCTTTGGAAGACTATGAAGTGTATAGGTCTGTAGGCTATGTGCATAGTTCAGTGTTTTCTATCATAGTTCATTTCACACAGCATTGAAAATTTGATCCCATCTGTAGCACAGTAAATTTTCAGGTCAGCGTCATTAAATGTAGCTAACAGTATATAATTTGTTTCACACGAAGTATTTAAAACTTGTTAAGTAGCTTTAGCTACATTTAATGACGCTGACCTGAAAATGTACTGAGTCAGGCCTGCAGATAGGATAAAACTGACTATGCTGTGTGGAACGAACTAGCATAATACCAAAAAGCTCAACATCGTGTGTGTGTGTGTGTGTCTGTCTCTCTCGAAATGTTTTGTATGGTGTGTTCTCAAAAATGGAGAGACCTTAAATTATTATGTTGTTTTGTTATATATTTGTTGTTTTTGTTGTTTTATTTTCTAACAACTACGTCATGCATAGCAGAAGACAACAAAGGTTTCTTTTTTTACAAATAGTTCCAAGCGCGTGGACACTTTGACTGAGACGACCTGTCTGAGACAACCAGACTGAGATAAGAAAAGTAAGGTTAGCAAAACAGCTAGATTCCTCTGTCGCAAGGGTGAGAAACTGGGATATCTGATTCTGACTTTACATGAAATATCTCATCTTCTGCTTCCCTGAATGCGATATTCCCATCCCTTGTTCAAAAGGAATAGATTTTATTCTTTTACTTAAGTTTTCTCTGCTTTTATTTAAAATTTGGTTATACGTAGTCTTGGTTAAATCCTCAGTAAGTAAGGTGCCACATTCATTGTTTTTCAGTTTATTTTTCTCCTGCAAAATAATAGATCGTGTACTATATGATACAAACTTCATAATTATTTGTTTTACGCAACTTCTTATCAATTGATACAAGAATATGAGAGCGGTCGATTTTATCAAGCGGTACATCACCTCCAAGTTTTTCTCTGGAAAAAGGTAGTTAACACAGGATCTATGTTAAACTCTGTTGGGTCAGCATAGGGCACTAGAATATTTATGATCCGGAGGTTGTGCCACCTCATATACTGTTCAAGATTGTCTAATGCTTAACTTCTGGTCTCAAGATCTTTAGCCTGCTTAGATATCGTCTGTTTTAAACTGTTGATTTCTTGGTCCTTCTCGCCATCTTCTGACTTAAGGGTTTTAGGTGATGTTCCATGGCCGCCTCAATAGCTGAAAAAACGGCATCACCAAGACCACTGTTATCACTGGTTTCAGGGCCTCCACGATAGATCGAATCATAGAACTCAAGAAGTTTTTAGTGATCAGTGCGTCCATGATGGACTTAGTTAAATCCAGATTGTAGGTTACATCAGTTCCCTCCGCAGTAAGGGTAGACTGCTTCATTGTAGACACGGCGTTGAAAAAACCATATTTAATAAAGCACTAGCAGCAAACACTGCCACAGAGAGATCTCAGCAACGGTTAGGGTCAGGAAAGCGGTCCGGGGAGTCTGTGCTGCTTGTACTCAATGGTCTAGATCAAATTCCATGACAAAGCAGAGCAGGGAATCAACAAACTACTCAAAAGATAGCCTGATCAATATTGTTTCAAAAGTTTCAAGTTCCCTACAGTCTGGTTTCAGACGAAAACCATACACATTCAAAATTAACAAAGTTGCTTTCTCCCAAAGATTTTCATACATGTTTGAACGCTGCTGCCATGTTGTTGTTGTTGTTGTTGTTGTTATTATTATTATTATTATTATTCCCTAACTCAGAATGTCTAAATTTGGACTGGTGGGTTTGAATATACGTATGCGATCCGAGGCTTATGCAGTTTCAATGTCCTTTCGATACCGTAAAACAAAGATATCCATACAATATATGTTACCGCATTCTACTGAACAAAATTCATCTGCGAGTAATGAAACAGTTAGCATCACAATATGTATTTTATTCCTTTTTCATCTTGTTTCCACCCCCACCCCCAAATGAAGATCTGATTACTTTCTATTACATGAAGTTGACCTTTAGGAGTAAAAGAAATATCTGTCTAAAATCCTTTAATAATTTTGAAAATGGTTTCGAAGAGTCGGGTAATAATACAAAATTATTATTTTTGTTCATATAAGAAAGGTAATGGTGTTATTCCATAGCTGATCATTCGCTGCAGCCACATCGCGGTCTTCTCTGTTTATTTTCCTACGAGGGTAATTGTTGAGAGAAATATTAAAAAGGATCCCTGCTTTCTTATTCCTCACGCTATACGTAGAGTTCTTGAAGTTTCTATTTTAAGTTTTTTCGATGCTTTCTGGAAACTCTGCACGGACATCCGCAACAAGTTTAGGATAATTCTTTTTCTCAGAGAATAACCGGATTTTAAGAATTTTATATTTGTCGTGAATTCAGATTGATGACACAGACTGCGATAAAATTTTATGAACATCTCCGATATGATATTATCATATTAAAGTAAATATAAAGCGCATACTTTGGATAGTGAACCCCTCAACCAGACTTTGATAACGTCGCCAACCGTGCTTTCGGTGACCTTGACCGTTCCAGAAAGAGATGCTTATTTAAACAAGTGTTTGCATGGGGTGCAGCATGAAAATTGCTAGCCCATGCCAATAATCAATTCCAATGAGGTAAAAAGCACGAAATCTTCATGTGATAAGTTCTTTTTATTTTGGGGTGGGTAGTAGGTACGGGATGTGAACGGTGTCAGTCTTTCTCTCTCAAATCTCTCGGGATACAGGGTAATTTAAATCTCTATTTTAAGAAATCGCGTAAAAATACGTCAGTTCTTGTCGTTAAGAAAGCCATATGATTGTAAATGCCTTACTCGCTGAAGATGAATGTTTGGTGATAATGAAATCAGGTGAACTGCAGAAAGTCGAATGAGTTCTCTCTCTGCTGACCGTGGTGTATAATAGTGCCCGTTCGCCTTTGGATTTGCAACTGAAAAGGTACGGGTTCGCGCCCTACCATCAGATCAGCCTGGGTCGGTTAGAATGCCTCCAGTGGACAAAATAAACTGTAACCTCTCGAAGACAAGTTTTAAAAGAATGCTATACATGTATGTGACCATCAGTTAAACATGCTTAATGTTCAGAAACGTAAATAAATGACGCAAGATGAAGACGTTTGAAGCTCTCAGCGTACTAGAGGAAAACCTACTTGGAGAATATTATTCTCTTGAAGTCATGTAGAAAAACCCCACAAATAAACAAAATAATAAATAAATAAATAAACCAACAAAACCGCAACTCCTCAAGAAGGATGAGAGATGGGCAGTTTGATCGTAATTTCGAATAACACTTGTTTCAAATATATTCTTGCGAGTTTCTATCTTCTTTACGATATCATCGAAACAGATATCGACATATATCAAATGTAGGTTGGAAGATTTTTACACATAACACTTACATGCTACATTTTCCTCCTGAGGATGGAATTACTGGAAAGCAGCCTTAAGGTAGTTTGAACCGTGTGGAAATGACATTATTACGAATAACTAGTATGTACAACTTATTTGATTTTTCCCAAACATGAACTTCATAAATAAATTCTGAAGCACATTTAGCAGGTGGCGATATTTTTGCGAAAAAATCTTGGAAATCTTTATTCGATCACTGTTAAATGCAACGCTGACGACATACCCTAGCAGGCATGCAACTCGACTCTAAGGAAAGCTTCGTGCAATCTGTGGAAAGAAATTAATTTTTATTTAGCGATTACTATACAATCTCGGTTATCTCATTTTGCATACTCGCAGCTTCCGTCTTTTTCTTGATTAATAATTTTATTTTACTGTAGACTCCTCTGTGATGCTGGCGGTTCAGTTTCTGGCCTGAGGGAAATATGAATTTTCTGAAATGTCAATAAGATATTTCTTGTCTGTATTTACGAGGATTATTTTGGGTTTATTTCAATGGAGAAATGTGGGAACTTGACCGCGATCTACACGAGGTTTGTAACGACAACAGTGAAGATTTATTGCTGTTTAGAGGTACGTCAAGACATGGAAGATTATATTGTGCAGTGCT
>JAECUM010038851.1:0-20241 GCA_016617855.1 Megalonaias nervosa | reverse complement strand
ATATATATATATATATATATATCCCGCTCATAAAGTCAGTCTTGTAATGTCATCCGACTGGTAGTTCAACGTGGTTATCAAAGTGTTTGGTTGATAACATTGTACAAGTGGCTTTTGGTCACGTTCTTTTGGCGCCTTCAGGTGTCTGAACATTTAAGGTCGGGTCTGGAGAGGATTCATGTTCTTTGCGTTGATGTTATATACCTCTTTTGCACTTGACTTGGATGTTATCCACTGCATTGCAGATTTCAGCTCAGGTTGACAAATTTTGTAAGGATTCGTGAGATGACGTGTTATGTTAAAAAGACCTTTGTCAAGTGTTTATATCCTTTTTGTAAGGATTCGTGAGATGACGTGTTATGTTAAAAAGACCTTTGTCAAGTGTTTATATCCTTTATGTCTTTACGAGCTGCCCCACCCCCTTATTCAGTGATTCTCCTGTTCAGCTTTGAAGCTTCCTCTTGCATCATTAAGTTTGTTTCCACTATCCTTTTATAAGTACAATGTAAACTGAGACATTTGCTATCAGGTCTAATGCATAGAGAACCTTTATCAAGTACTGTTTTCAACCGTTTTCTTCCCATCAAAATTCTACTTTGAAAAGAAATGTATTTGAAGTAGAAGTTTGCCTTTGCATCATGGACAAAAGTTTTTTAACTGATACCAAATGGCAGGTCCATAAACCTGCCCTTAACATATTTCTTCTTTCCTAAAATCTTTGCGCTCCAATTTGACTCTTTAAGTTATGTCGTATAGACATAAAGCGGGTTTCCACTTTTTTATCCGCCAGTCAAGTTCCGATGCAATATAAAAACAATAAAAACTACAGTGATCTGGTATTGGGATGCAATATTACGACTACAGGTGCGTTGTATTACCAGTATAACGGTTGACTACGGTATTTTGTTTTCCAGTGGTACGTACAACTTTACTTTTTCATCGTAACGGTAGATTCCGTTAGTAATGAATGTACGGAAATTCCCAAAGAATCTTGTTACGACTTACATGACATTTTAACATCGTGTTTTCATTATTCGTGACAAAATAGTTTGAAGTTTCCTTTTACAGACTCGTTGTATATATCACAAATTAATGGTGAATATTACAAATATACTTTTTTTTTTACATACCCATTTAATCTTATTGGGCTGATCTGGCGTCCGATACAGATGTTCAAATCTGTGATTCAGTATCGCACTCCAAATATTTCCGTATGCTTTTACAAATTGAAGAGAGAGATAGAGAGACAACACACGCACACAAACATGCCCCGCGGTAATTGTTTAATATAATATTCTCCAACAAACTCGGTCACAGGCAATATCAATTATTGCACACAAATAAAACAACATTTATTTTATACACAGTATAGTAACAAGCATTAATCCTATTCCTGCAGTAGTATTTTAGTCCGGCTGAAAACGAATCTCCAAATATGCAGTATAGTCACAATCAATAATATTGGCGTCACTGAGAACTTCACTTGGGTGCATATGTTGCGTGTGTAATACAATTCTAATAATATTGGTCGGCATATTTACCAAGAGAGAGTTGATACCAATCATGCTCGTGTACTTGGACGTGTACATATAGTACTCGTGTAGCTCTTGCGTCATACTCGCGTGGTATTCGTTTAGTATTCGTGTCTGTACGTGTATTTGTCACATTCACGGAGTTTGTTACAGTGTAACAGACGTGTATATTATTATCATAACGGTGGTTTGTTTGGTTACTCAGTTAGTCTTCTACCCCACATGAATATCCTCTGGCATGGGCGCTTCATAGTAACGTTTTCGCGTGAACTCGCATGAGCATGTGTGAGATCTGAGGACAATGTCATGTGAGAAGAAAGCAGAACAAAAATCCCAAACTTCTATTATGACAGTACTGTATGTTAATGTTAGATTAAGGTAAAATAAGTCTAAGAAGATTGCGAAGGAGAAATACAATGTTGATAAAAATGATCAATATGGAAAGATCTGACTGTTGAGGCTTTTGTAGAGAAATTAATAAACGCTACCAAGACACAAGCAAGTCGTCGAATGAATTATCTGCAAATTATTCTATTGAGCTTTTATAACCATTTATGGTTCTTGTGAACTAATAATTGATCACTCTCAAGGAGAAAGCCGTCTGTGTAAATAGTGAAATAATCGATCTTGACTAAGATATAAATATTTCACCAGTGGAAATAAAAAAATGACCGTTAAATCATTGAAAGAAAGAAATCAACAGGACTCGAGAAAACACGGAGATATTTCCGTGAGGTGACTACCCTCGGGCCATGCTCTCAAAGGTCTCTTGTTTGAGGGGATTTCAAGGGCGCTTGACGGGTATTTACTTAAGAAGACAACAGCAGAAAGCCTGTTTATTACAAACGCATCAGGAAAATAAACAGCGATAAGATTATTTTAAAAAAATGATCAGTAGAACAGATAAACGTGTAGCCTTTGACTCGGGAATATATTTTGTCAGTTGCAATATCGCACCCATGTTAGCTCGATTAAAAAAAAAAATGTTATAAATGCAGCAACTATCGCATTCATGTGTACCTGTCATTGCAGAAATATCGAAAAAGATCTAATACGAAATTTCCAATGGCATGTTGATAAAACTACATTAAAAGATTGCTATGTATATCTATATTATGTGTATTATTTTCATAATAATAGAATTTGTAAGAATCGTTTAGATTATGACATTTGTAACACTACTATTCTATGATCTTAGTTTGCACTTTAAAGTTGAGTCAGTTATAGTGCATTCCTTGTTTCATTCATAAATTTCCATGGTTGAGATGTACTATAAGTTCAGATAAACATCACGCTATCTAACCACGACAGGAGTTCTTGTGAATGGCGGTCGTTGGTACTCGAATAGCTGGTAAAAATCACGTGACTCTAGTTTACTATAAAGAGTATTTCAAAATACATCGATTATTCATTCAAACCATTGAAGTACATTCTCGCATTTGCGTGTTAGCTTTGTATATAACAAAATTATTACGCGGACTTAAACATTCTTAATAGCACTATTTGTCTTGGACGAGGTATATGAGAGGATTGGTTCATTTATTAACTATAATCATTCGTTGGAATTGCAGTGCTCTATCATTCGTTTCAAGACTGTTTGGATATATAATAACTGTACGGGATTACTATGAATTCACTTCAGACGTTTTGGGATTATATTAATGATTTCTTCTGTACTGTTGACACATCAGTACGGTAATGACATCATTCGGATACAGAGTGGAAGACAAAGTATATTATAAGTAATACAAGTAAAGCTTATAATATCGTAATTTGAAAAGGAGAATATTTGTGGCAAGTTTTACATAAGTCCCTACGATTCAAATCTCATAAACTTAAACAAGTCTCGCTACATGACTAGGTTTCTGATAGATATGATTAGGGGTCTTTAATCCCCATTTCGATTGACGACATATCGGCAAGGATTTTGATATTGTAGTCTAACACTCAAGCAGTCTGCCAGTACCTCACTATCGAGCAAAACAAGCGTGAGACTGGCTTGCCGTCGATGTTTCCCCTATTTCCAAGAACCTTAAGGCAACAGTCGATTGTAAACTGAAGGGTTCTTACCACGCATATTTTCCTTTAATCAACCAACGATCACATTGCTACGAGGCTACAATTTCACACTTGCATGGTTTTTCTTACTTCAAGTTCATGTGATCGGTATTTCATGCCACGTATAAAGCAACATGACCCAAACACTCAAACTTCCAATACACAGAATTACTCCTAACTCAAACGACTAAACTGTTATACAGGACAATATTCGGATAATTCCCTGTGCTGAGGATTTAGGGAGGGTCTAATTTACGAAACAAAATCATGCTACCATGAAATCTCGAAAATACTGTGCATTTTGACGGCCTCCCCTACTAGTTGACTAGCTATTCAGGTTAAGAAATATCTTCCCACTACCGTCTCCCCATAATCAACAAATAGTCACCAGAATCTAGAAGGGCTATAAACGAAGACGTAACTTCAAATAGTACATACATCTGGTTTGTTACAATAGCACCTGTGTCGTTAGGATCATAACTAATTATAATGTTATAACATTTGGTGCATACTGGTATTTAAATTACGCCTTGAGCTGGTGTGCCCCAAGGATCCGATTTAGGTCCCTAACTTTTCTTGACGAGGACGAGGCATGGTGAAGAATTAATGTAATGCGTAAACTGAAATTCCAACTTGACAGGAAATCTTTAGAAATTATATTTACGTCTTTTGGAATATGGTAATGTGGTTTGGGACAACTGCACTTTACTTAAGAACAGAGAACTCGAAAAATATAAAACGACGCAGTCCGAATTGTGACTGATGCAACAAAATTAGTGTCTGTGAAGCGCTACACCGAGAAATATGATAGAAAAGTCTTGAATCCAGACAACAAAAATACAAACTTATACTCTTGAAGCCCTCAGTATCTCACATCTCTGATTCACCAACTGTTAGTGATATTATATTACTTACTATGACTAACGTAATGTAAACAATTTCTAGTTGGTACAGGCTAGAACAAGTCTTTCTTACAACTTGTTTCTTCATTTAACCACTCGAAGATACGATCAAATTCTTCATGTCTGACTTCGAACAGAGTTACAGTTCACTTAATCAACTTGTATTACAAAGTATACGATCGGGTCACCGCTTTGAAGATGTTGATCTGTAGAAAGTACACAACACTTTTTCTAGCGTGTATGACCAAGAACAATGAATGCATCGAACAGTTTCAGTCTCTCTTTCCATACGGTAATATAACATTATCCAGTAGCGTCACTAGGGTTGGTGTCACCCAGTGCGGTAACTCATTGTGTCACCCCCATGGACCTCCTTCCTGCACAAAAATTCAAACATTGTATAGTCATTTTTGTGTCACCCCCTCTGATGGTGTCGCTCGGTGCGGTCCGCACACCCCTAGTGATGCCACTGACATTATTTATATTCTTGAGTGCTGATATAACGCTTACGTATGAAGTAAATATTCGTATTTTCGATGTCGTTTATAAATTTATTGAAAAGTCAAAAAGATTTAATTACATGTTACTATCATGCTTGCTCTTCCAAGGGTCATGAACAGTTGCAAACAATAATTTCCTCTCTTTATTCCAAATGACCCGTTCCCAAAGGAAGCGCTCTATACTTTTAATCTCTCTTTTGTATTCCTTTTTATTTATTTGCTTATTTGTTTATTTATTTATTTATTTATTTATTTATTTATTTATTGTCCCCCTCTTTCTTTTCCTCCTAATTTCTCTTTCTACACCATGTTTGATATTTTAATTGACGATTACTCCTTTCAACTTCTTCCTTTCTTTGTCCTCGTCTTTCACCTTTCCCTCGTTGTTCATCATCCTGTTTTATATAGTTTGATCAGATGCTAATATTTAACCAAGAAACTCTTCATTTTGACTATTAAAAAATTTGGTTCCATTAAAACTTAAGATCAACCGCCATATATTCATATATATTTACAATTTTTGCATCGTACAAGGAGAAGAACGTTATAATCCATTTGCTTTCATTTTAATTCCTTACCTTCGGTATTGTACGTCTTGTAATTTCCAATTACAAATTTTTGAAATAAAATATGTTTAAACTAAAATACGCCTCCTAATAAGTGAGTTGATACGGCAAGACAATAAATCAATAAACAAATAAATCAAAGTTTACTTGTCCACTGTATATAACTATATTTGAAGCCCAGGATAAAATTAATTCATGGAAAAAAACAATGTAAAGGATATAAGAAAGACAAAGCCAAATAAAAAAGTTAATGTAATCACAATTATTTTACAAGCGGGCTAATATTTCGACAGTCATTTAATCTATTACTCGAACGCTCTAGCGAAAGGGAGATGACGTCAGTATTGACAGAAAAACTAATGTCACGCCTAAAGGAAGGATTTCATTTATTAGGTTCACTAGTCCATATCCCCCAATGTAGGCCTCTTATATTCCCCATGAAGTAAACCAATATGTCTGACCTTACGACCCGGATTGTAGTGACAGGTGATATACGTGAGCGAGGGCTGAAATGCACATAAAACTCACTTAACGTCTTGACTGACAGATTACTTTTCGCTTAGCCTCTGATCAGTTCAGGAACAATTGTTAAACAAATCAAACATTTGGAAAATGTTTATAAACAATTTACAATAGAGGGAGTTTATTTGAACTTGAAATTTAAATAATCAGCTTGAAGAAATAAGAAAACTGAAAGAAAAGAGATGGACTTTACTATAAAAAATTAAAACCAGTAAATGGATAGAAGAAAGAGAAAACAATGACAAAATTTGCTATTAAGTTGGAAAAAGACATTAGATGAAGAAAAAACTAACAAAAGTAAATGATGAGACTGGGTAAATAGTTACTTGTCAATAACATAATTTGAATGATGTTCAAACGTTCTATGACACATTATATAGTTGACAAGATAATAATTTAAGTCAGTTAAAACTGGATGATATGGTTGGATGCTTGGAAGACCTAAGGTTCCTAAATTGACTAAAGAGGAAACTTTTTTAAAAAAAAACGCTGGAGGGCGAAATAACTCTTGCATGAAGCTTTTGAATCCTCAAATACATGTATAACGGTTAAAGTCTGGTAATTGAAATATTCACTACTAAATTGTAAAAAAAAAAATTTGAAGGACTTGGAACAGTTTTTGATATATTCAGTAAATCAAAGATTCAAAAAATGGAGATTTTATCTGTAACACGGAAGGTGGAGGAATTATTGTATTATTGCCAAATGAAAATAAATCTTGGAAATGTTTTAAATTTTGTAGCCCTACTACTTCGTTGAGTATTTGCTATAAAATGGCCGCATCATTTATTGCTAGCAGAGTTAACAAACTAATTGACAAATTAAATCCTGAAAGTCAAAAACGCTTTAACCGCACCGGTGGCCTAGTGGTTAGAGAGTCCTTGTCGGATGCGTGAGTTCGTGGGTTCGATCCCCGGCCGAGTCATGCCAAAGACTTATAAAAATGGTACTAACAGCTGCCTCGCCTGGCGCTCAGCATTAAGAGGTTAGTGTTAGGACTGGTCGGCCTGGTGTCAGGATAATGTGACTGGGTGGGACATCATGCTACATGTCTGCGGCATGATGCCCAAGTGGTAGACATCACTATAAGCTGCCACACTGCTGACATCGTAGCGATATGACTGAAAAATTGTTAAAGCTACGTTAAAAATCCAAATCACACACACACACACACACACACACACACACACACACACACTCAAAAACGCTTTATGAAAGGTAGGTACAGTACTGAGGTAGTCAGACCGATCAATGATATCATCTATTTTACAGAAGTATTTTACGACTTATATTTCTGGAATGATGTATGTTAGCATCGGCAGAAGATATGACAATATATAAAGAAACAAACGTCATCGAAATTTCACACTAGGGTATCTGAAAAAAATATAACGATTAAACACAAACCAATTTTGTCCAAGCTGTGGTTGTCGAAGGGAATAAAATTTATATACCATTTCTTTCATGAACGAGGTTTATATTTATCATATGAAAGGTTTTGTGAGTTTTATGATTTTTCACCCCAGGTTACACACATTTATTGTATTATAGGTGCAATCAGGTTATATTTAGAAAGATTAAATTGCAATACCAGAAAATAAAAGATGCGTCCCTTTCAAGTATTGACGTCCTACTATGGAATCTACAACCATGCACAGATATATGTAATAGTTTGATAAAGTCATTCTTACCTTGTCCCAAAACTCAAGAACATTTTTAAAAATTAAATTCAACATACTAAAAGATAGAGATTGATGGAATCAAGTATATCCGGCTTCCGTATGCAATTACCTCGGATACAAAATTATGGTGGTTCCAGTTTCAAATTAACCCTAACATACTGACTTCAAACAGATCTTTTTATCAAATGAGGAAGGTGATAAGGTATGTCTCTTCTGTAATAGTGAGGAAGAAACAACGAAGCATTTTTTTCTGCACCTCTGTTTTTGTAAACCATTTTTGATGTCAGGTTTTCCATTTTACAAGATCTGAGACTGGATAAGATTTGCAGGATTCCACAAATCTAACTTGTCAGTCAAGTTTTGCTACTAGCAGACTCTATTATATTTAAATAATAATTTCAAAACCCCAAGAAAGTCTTCAAGAGCCCTGCTTTGATTTGATATTTCTAACTTAAGAAGCTAACACATCTAATTGGGACGATCCATACGTACCAAAAAAATCAGTTATTGCATGGAATTTTGTGATCGTGTGTAAACATACTTTATGGGGAAAGAGAACATTAACTATGATGAAAATACACAGATTCACATATGACTCTATTTTCTCTGTATGTTTCAGCAAAACCTTTCAGCCCTCAGTCGCTAACCCGGAGAAAAATGCGCATTAGCAACACGATGTTTCAAATTCATATTTTTTTTAAATTTCAGAATATCTTCTTGAATTAAGAACAGAAGTGAATTATCATTGTATTATGAAGTTAATTTATTATTTCTATTATCGGTTCATATCGATAAAAAAAAATGTAAACAACCCAAACCTGGCACAATACCAGGTTTTTGGTTGTAAAATAAAACCGAGAGTCACGTAAAACAAAGCACGTGCAGGCTGAAAGCATATGATCTAAAGATACATATCAACAGGAAACAATTTGATCGCTTATTTGTCTATTGTTTTATTTAGTTATGCAAACATTTTTTCAGCCAGTCGGTCGATCGGTATCGATGGCATCCATCTAATTAATGGGAACAAATATTTCACATCTAGGCGAACATAGAAGAATATATAAATAAATAAACAAACAAATAAATAAATAAATAAATAAATAAATAAACAATTTAAAAAATAAATAAGTACGTAAATAAATAAATAAATAAATAAATAATAAAATTGACTAATTGACTGAATAAATTAATCGAAGAGTGATACTTATCACGATTTAATGATAACAATTGAAACAGAAATATAATCATTTTATTATTTTATGTTGTTATTTATGCCGGAGATATGAAAAAAATATCAGTTAATAATTACTACAAATTTCTTCTCGATATTTAAGGTAGATTCCAGTCGTTGCGTAACAACATCTGTTGAAACTTCACAAAGCACCAGATTTAGGGTACGACGTCATCTGACATTAATACATATACTCTTCGCACGTTACTGCACTAGGCTTTTTGGCACTTTTTTTAAAAAGTGCATATATCCTGAGGGAAAAAAAAATAAAAAAAGAAATAACCTTGCATCAAAGCCCCCACCCCCACCCCCCTAAAATAAGTAATACAAAGTTGCGGTTGTTTTTGAGACATGCTATGGGATTGGCTCAGATGACGCCCTCTTACACTAGGTTATTACGGCATTTAGCCAGTCAGAAAAATCTAATAGGATCTGCCACACTAATCAGCCAATCAAAACACATATAATGATTCAGTAAGCTTTTTCAGCTTCTCCACATCCTAGACACTGCGTCAGACATACCTTATTTATATTAACATATCATTGGTTTCTTGTTTATCTGTTTGAACGAAATTTCTTGCTTGCCTATTTACTTATTTATAGGTAATTTCTTTCTTGACCTATTTATTTATTTATAGGTAATTTCTTGCTTGCCTCTTTTATGACTGACTGGCTGACTGACTTTCTTTATTTCCTCTTCAAAAGAGATTTCATTCAGTTATTTTTCATTATTACACTATAAAGATAGGAACATAACTTGACATTAATGGATTCTCAACACATTAAATCCGTAGTATATATCTACAAAAGCCGAGAAACACAATGTCTAAACACATGAGTTAGAGAGCTCACTGCAAGCGAAAAATATAAGTAACGGAGATTAAGAGAGGGAAGGGAAAAAAATAATTCGAATTATTACATTTGACTGGAACAATTTAGAAGGATTATCACATTGGCTCTCACTTGGAACACTTGTGAATATTTTTATGATTGGAATGAAATGAGTTCATTTCCCTAATATACTGAACAAGCATAATATCAGATATCGTTTTCAAGTTCAGTTGCTCTTCTGTACATTGTGACTATTCCTTCAGCCACCACACACATGAATGCCTGCCATGAATGATCATCCATAGAACCAAAGATGTCCACTCTCTTGCCCAAAAGGATACGAAGTTATGAGTCATTGTCTTGACGAAAAAGCCAGTGTGAATCTAGTATGTCTATTGCATCTATTATTCTTTCAAACATAGTGTTACGTTCATCATTTAGGGCTTGGCAGTATAGTAACATATGCTTGGCTCTGTCTGAAGTCAATCTTTTGCAGAGTTTACAGTTATATTCATTCTCTGTTGAAATTGAACACATTGTTAAATAGGCAATGTTAGCGAACGACCAAGTTTTATCAGGAAAACATTTACCGAGCTTCCAGACAGCAAATGGTTGAAGATTAGCATGGACACTTGCATAGTGTAAAAGTTCAGGCCTCATTTCAAGTTTAGTTCTCCACGATGATTCTTCGTAGCAGTGAACTGCCGTTTCAATACTCCTCCTCCAGACTGGTTTCGGGACAGAATATAGGGTGTTCACGTATAGGTTGAAGAAACTGCCAAGCTGGTATTTCAAAAGAACACGATATATATCTTTAACGAAGCCAATGCTCTCGCTCTCGTGTATTAGGAAGTCAAGAATTCTTCTGTTGAATATAATTTTCCATGCTAGTGAACCGTTGGCTCTACAGATTTTATTGAAGAAACCTAATTTGATTTTATCTACATATCCCTCAACTGACCACAGTCCAAGACTGCTAATTGTTGTCTCTGTAGATGAGCGTTGATCAAGACCTATAATTCTTCTTGCCGCTTTTCTTTGACATACTTCTAGATCATATACCTGTGACTGGCTCAAGTTTGACCATAATTCGCATCCATATGTTATAGCAGGTAGAACTATTTTTGACCATATTTTAGCACTATTAATTGGATTCATACCATCCTTTCCAATGCCAGTTCCAACAAGGGAATAAAATACTGATCTACCTTTATCACAAGCATTTTTCACTGCAACAGTATTAGAAAGATCTGTGGAGAGAGTAACCCCAGCATATATTCTAGAGGAAACAATAGGTATCCTTTTATCTCCGAGCATGAACATAGATTTTTGCATGATTTTTTTCTTCGAAAATATGACGATATTGCTTTTATCAGCATTGTATCGGAGTCTCCACTTCGATGCATAGTCATGGAGGTTGCGAAGTAAAACGTTCATACCGTTAAATGATGAAGATAGCAAGGTCGTGTCATCCGCTAATAAAACACAAGGGATACTTAAGGTACCAACTTGTATTCCAGATTTTGTTGACTCCAGCAAGGATATTAGGTCATTAATCATGACTAAGAATAGCCATGCTGATAGGGTTCTTCCTTGTCCTACCCCTTGATTGACTGAGTATGGTTTCGAATGATGGCCGTTGAGCAGAACAAGGGCCCTAACTTCTCGAAAAGAATTTCGAATCAATCTCCACAGTTTTCCTTTAACTCCGAGACAGAATAGCTTATAAAAGAGGCCATCATGCCATACCGTATTAAAGGCCTTCGCGTTGTCCAGGAATGCAGCATAAACATTTGAGTGACTTTCTAAATAATGGGCTATTCCCTCTTTTATAATAAAGGCTGCAGTAATGCCACTGCATTCGCTTCGAAATCCCTGTTGTAATTGGTGAGGGAAATTGATCCTTTCGCTAAATAGAGTTATCCTCTTCAACAATATTTTTTCAAATACTTTTTGAAAAACGGGAACGATTGAGATGTCTCTATAGCTATTCATATCTAGCCTGTCTTTTTTCCCACCTTTGAAGATAGGTATAACATTTACAGTTTTGAAGTAGTCCGGATAGGTTTCCAAGGAGATGATGCGATTGTACACTTTGCACAAAATAGGACTAATCGATTGACAGGCAAAAATTAAATGCTCTGCATATATTTTATCATGACCACATGACTTATTTTTCTTCAGCTCTCTTACAGCCTCTTCAATATCATTCTGTAATATAGTTTCACACATATCCTTATCTGCTCCGTCTTCAATATTTGAATCCACAATATTCTTCATGGTGTTTCTAATTTCAGCCGCAAACAATTCGTTAAAATGGGTATCTGGTGTTTCGGTTCCTAAAGTTTTAAAATGCTGGCGCCACGCGTCACGAATCAAATGAGGGTCCCGTATTATTTCTCCTTCCACTTTTAGTTCAGAGATATCTTGTCTCTGTCCCTTCTTATGCAGTCTTACTATTCTGTAGAATTGCCCTGTATCCAATTCTGCAGCTTTTTCTAGCTCATCGAATTGTTCCTGTTCATACTGGTCTTTTGCCTTGTTTAGTTGGTTTCTGAATTTTCTTTTCGCACTTTTATATTCTGCATATGTTGTAAATTGTATACCACGTGGCCGTTCGTCTTTTATCCATAACGCTCGTTTTCTTCTCATCTCTTTATGTAGTTCAGCCACATTAGTGAATTTCCAGTAAGGTTTTAGGTGAGGCAGGAAGGTTTTCCTTGGGAGATTTTTGTCAGCTGTATTTGATAAAACAGTCGCAACAGTAACAAGGGCGTTTTGTACATCTGTAATGTTGTCTAAAGGTAGCTCCACTGTATTTAAATACTTGTTAATTTCACTTCTGTACCGCTCCTGTTGTTCTGACGAAGCTTTTCGCCAGTTGATTGTAACTGGATATCTGGAAAATGTTGATTCCTGGAGTTCGTCTGGAACTAACAACTCTGCTCTTACAGGTAAATGATCGGATAAATTTAGATGATGATCATCTTCAATGTTGGCACTACGAACTAATCTATTTTTGAGGAAGGTATAAAAATGCAGTCAATCAAGGACGAGTGTTTGCCGTCAGATGAGCAATATGTATATCCTGGTATTCCAGAAGGGGAAATATCACATGTTGACACTAGATGCCTATTTTTAAGAAAGGAATATAGTATATAACCTTTATCATTTGTACTATTCGGAATCTCTTTTTTCTGTAGCTCCGCATTAAAGTCACCACAAATAATCACAAAACCTTTTTGACTATATTCATCATAAAGGCATTCCACAGTTTCCATTATTTCTCTATAATCATCTAAGGAGACATTTGTGGAAGTAAACCACACACAGAGCATAAACAACTTGATAGCGCGCAGGCTAATTTCAACTGCAATAATTCTGTCGTTTCCGATGTTATTCAAAGGACGAACCGGTAGTGAATTCCGATAGAGAATTGCAATTCCTCCAAATCCGGAGGGACGTTTTCTTTCCCATGGACACTTAAGAATTCTGTTATCCTGTCTCGAAAAAGCAGTAAATTCCCTGTCAATGCTTTGAAAAAATTGCAGTTGCTCTGGATGTAGCCAATGCTCTTGTATGCACACAATATCAACCTTATGAAGTAAAGAACAAAGATAGGGCGTTCCTGTCATAATGCCCTTTGCATTCCAAGTCAGTATGTTTAGAGTAGTCATTCAAAAAGTCAACAAAAGCCCGCCACATGCAATTAAGGGACACGAGATCACTTATCTATCATACCATTCTCTGGCCAATACTAATTCAGGCCAAGATCCCTGCTGTAAAGTTTTGGTAAGCAAATTTTCTGGAATAGTAACACGAACGGTATAGGTTTCTCCGTTCATATTTGACCACTTTTTAAGAATCCTAACATTGGTGATTTTTACTTCTCGATTATACGCATGCCTGAGAATTATGTTTTAGCTCTTCCGGGGCATAGTCTGCTTTAATACGCGATAGCAACAAAGATTTTGTTTTCGGGCTCCTCTTCACTCCACTGAATGCCAAATTGCTAATTCGTACCTGGATTGGTTTCGAATTATTATTCATATCATTCATAGTATTCATGTCATGTTTTTTGGGTGGGGAGTTTCTATTATCCGATAGTTGATTTTGATTCATTTCATTTTCATTCTCAACAATTTTCTTTTCACATGTTTTTCCTTTGTCTCCTTCACATATTACAGTTGGTGCTGTAGTGCTTAGGGTTTGTGCTGCCGGAGATTGCATCAAACCTACAGTACGAATCTCATATGTTGGTAGCCTGGAATCGCTTAAACCGGCATTTCTATATTCTTGTTGATCTGACAAGATCCTATTACGGGAGTCTAGACGACGGCTTTCAATTACACTTGTATTCGGAGCTGTATTTGGTGTACTTGATGTATTCGAAGATGGCAAGAAGATCTAGTCATATTTGCATAAGAGCATGACAACTGTATAAAGTTTGTAAGTTGTAACTGAATTCCACGAATCTGTGCACTTACTGTCTCAGTTTGTTTTTCGTTTACAGCTTGTAGCTTTTCAATTACCATTGCCTGGCTTTTTATTACATCTGCCATCGCATGTAGGTCTGATTCCAAACGCAATTCCGACTCCCTTGCCTTGTCAATGCTCGATTCAAGTCTTTTAATTTTCTCATCCTTACTTTGTATCATCTCATCCAAACGAACGTTGTCCTTTCTCATTCTTTTCATTTCTTCCATAATAATTGCACAATTGGCGTGTAGTTCATCTTTTACAAATTGTTTCAGATCAATAAATTTTTCATATTGCAAAATGGGAACGTTGGTTTCAGCTCTCTCATCTGGGCTATTAATTCCACAATCGTCTATTGATGCAAAACCTCTTGATTGATCCATGTCACTCGATTGACCAGTTTCGTGACCAGTCTTCTGCAGATTCTTTAAGCAACTCAAACTGTCTTTTCTACTTGACTTGCTTTTCCCATACCTAGACATACATGCCTTTACTTCGCTAGTGTTACCATCACCCTCTAGAAAATGGAATATTGCATATATGTCATCTGCTAGTTTTTCTTTCACTAGAGCACTATCAGAACGCGATGTCCTCTCTACCAGTCGACCGGAGGGATAACTTGGATAGCTGAGCCTACCAATATCATGCAGAGAACTACGAATATGACGAAGGGACGTTACGTCAAGACTACTCGATATCTCTCTTTTGAATGACTGTTTGTCTAATTTGCCATATTTTTCTCTTATTTCTGCAAGAATACAGCGTTCTAATTGGGAAGCGCACGGTATATCACTATCTGAGTCCTGGGAATTCTGAGTATCCTGATTATCCATTCTCGTCACTACAATCATACAGCAATCAAAAAAAGAAATAACCTCGACAAACTTGCATCAAAGCCCCCACCCCCACCCCCCTAAAATAAGTAATACAAAGTTGCGATTGTTTATGATACATGCTGTGGGATTGGCTCAGATGACGCCCACTTACACTAGGTCATTACGGCATTTAGCCAGTCAGAAAAATCTAATAGGATCTGCCACACTAATCAGCCAATCAAAACACATATAATGATTCAGTAAGCTTTTTCAGCATCTCCACATCCTAGACACTGCGTCAGACATACCTTATTTATATTAACATATCATTGGTTTCTTGTTTATCTGTTTGAACGAAATTTCTTGCTTGCCTATTTACTTATTTATAGGTAATTTCTTTCTTGACCTATTTATTTATTTATAGGTAATTTCTTGCTTGCCTCTTTTATGTATGTATGTATGTATGTAGGTAGGTAGGTAGGTATGTATTCATTTATTTATTTATTTATAATTAGTGAGTGTCAGACTGATGCTGATCCTTCTACAGATTGTACTTCTTATTCTACTACTGGTAATACTGCAAAAATTCAGCAACCAGTAATCTAAAGAAGGAATATATTATATCATAATTCAGAGATAAAGGAAGAAGACCAGAAGATAATAAATATAACTGTGAGGTACGATGAACATAGCTCTCCTGTTGTTCAAATTTCTAAGAATGGTACACAAAGGAGAATATTATCTTTTAACGTTGTGTCAGGCAAAACAGGAGGAGGTGGGGATTTTGTGGAATTATTGGGATGGAAAAGAAAAGAAAGTAAATGCACCAAAGTCAGAAGGAATTCCGCCATTGGAACCGACTATATTTAATAATAATATGATGAGGAGAGAGATTATACGGTTTTTTTTTTTTTTTTAAATTGTCAGAAGAAATGTTAAATGATGTAAATGAATTGCATAGTGCTTTAAAAGGCGTGAATATTTATTTTAGGATGAAATTGAAAAACTAATACGTACCTTGAAAGATCTACTGAATAGGTTAGGAAATGATCATAGATTGCCTATTTTTGAAAAGAAAGATAATTATGAGAATATGTGACTACAGTTGATGTTATAAATTCGAAAAGTTTTAGTGAAAACAGGTCTTGATGTCATGACCATAACATAGAGAAATTAACAAATTATATTGCTTAAGAACAAGATCCCGCTAATTAAGGACTAAATTAATTAATTCCATTAACTTTATGTTAAGAAAGTCAAAGAGTACAAATAGTTGTCCATTTAACAAAACTCGAAAAAACTTCAGAGAAAATATCAATAACACTGAGTCAAAAGTTAAAGAAAAGTTGCGATTAGGTGAAAGGTTTAAAAAATGGCGCAGTAATTGCTAATGTTTCTGAAGCTGTTGCTTCGATATCAGCAATTTTGGTTTAACAGTAGCAAATTTTGGAAAAGGATTAATATTAGGCGCAAAGCAGCATGGTGGAGGTGGTATATGGAGGTGGAATCACCGCCATAATTCTAGGGGCAACGATAAGTTTTGAGGTGCCAAGGGGCAGTCTTCTTTAGTGACCCCCCTACTTAGTTACAGAGAACAGTTTTTATGTCAGTTTCCTACCTCCCCCCATTCCTAAATGAAAATAATTGCCCTCATTAGACTAAGGCGAAGGTGAAATACTATGAAAATTTCAGCCGTCCGAGGGAAGAAAAAGCTCAAAACGGTGTCCCATATGCCTGGCGCCCCTATATAAGTTCATGTATATAACATCTATTAGTATACGATCTCTCTCTCTCTCTCTCTCTCTCTCTCTCTCTCTCTCTCTCTCTCTGATTTATTTTTATACCTTAGCAAAATAAATCCTTGCCGACATAACGGTGAGCATAAGAGCAATGCTTAGAAACTGCCATGTAAACAGGACCTGGCATAATTGGACTCGGATCATGCTTATTTTTCCTGTATAGTCACCACATTTGTTTGTCAGTATTGACATTTCCACTGTTTCTAAATCCCAATAAATCACACGTCAATCTAAAGTATCTTCAAAAATTAACTCACGAAGAAGTTAATGTAATAAGTTAACAACCGATTTTTGGAGAAGCTATATTATAAACAAAACAACGTACAGTGGGTCAAAGATTTCACATCCGGACTAGCAACAATGCCTCATTTGTCAATGCGTAATTTTCGCCAAAATAACCACAGACAACCACACCATGATGATCATATTCTAAAGAATAAACAATTTCCATTAAATCAATTCCAACAAATCCTAACTCTAACTGATGCATTACCAACAAAATGAGGGAATAGTAATCGCTCTAAAAGAGTTGTGGAGGACATTCGTAGGACTGGAAGTAATAATTGTGACCTGAGACCAATCAAGATAAATTATTTATGGCCAATTTTAGTTAAACTTTTGCATTTGTATGCCACACCTATTTCAACGTAACTCACGAAATCTTTTTGAATTTCACTGCAAACAAGGCGTGTCACAACTATGAGAAAGTGTACATTGTTGGTGTTCCACAGAGTGTAAATTTTGGGTCAAGTGCTTTTGAGATGCCAAAACTAAATTTGCAATATCTTTCTTATTTATACCAATTTTAATGCAATAAAATATTAATTGCAATGCAACTAATTATTATCTGGAAATATCTTTGAAATGTAAAACTATGCTAGAATACATTTTAATACGCTTTTAAATAAAAATTCAAATTTAGATACTAAATTTTGAAGTAAAATTAAATATTCCCGCAGACCTAAACAAAATGTAGCTGACAAATTGTAAAACCGCACAGTGGGCTAATGAACGGTATTTAAAACAAGTGTTGGATTGGGTGCAACTTATAACCTTTTATCCAGGGGTTGTGAAGCAGGATTGCTGAGAGTGATATTTAGATCAAATTGTAATATGTCTGTTCAAATGTATATAGGTGTGTGCACTAAAGAAAGAATGATCCACTCTATGTTCAACATGGTCATGTACTGAAGTGACTATTCATTAAGAAATAAATGAGGTTTCTAGAAGTATTTTAATCAGATTAAGTTAAGCCATGTGCAGGCTATCATGAAATGCAAGGCAATGTGCGTTTTGATCATTGGTGCAACATTTTGTATATACCAGTATAAACGGAAATTAGGTGACAATATATTAAATTAACATTTTGGGACATTTCAAATGCTTGCAGCCAAATGTGTTCTTCACATATCAGATATAGCAGTAGTGTATTGGGGTACTATAGCCCTCATCATGCCAAAGAAGGAAAATCAGCCTGGGGCACTATGGCCCTCCGATTTATAGGCCCAAACAATCAGCCAGGGGCACTATAGCCCCAATGGAAATTTTGTATAACGACTAGCACACGCTGGGCCTGTATAGCACCAAGAGGAATGGAACAGGTAGGGTGACGTCACGGTAACATTGGCAACAATGTAGCAAGGTAGTACTGTGACGTCAAGCCACCTGTGTCATTGCTATAGACAAACACGAATCAGTCGCGTTCGTGTTTTAGTAGAGTATTTTTATATATTCGTTTTTTTCCCATAGATTGATGAACATCAATCTATCCTACAAATTATAAAATCGACTAAACAAATTTTTTAGGGAAGAGAGAATAAATATCTACACGAATTATAAAATCGAATAAAAAAAATTTTAGGCAAGAAAGAATTAATATCTTTTCGAGGCAATGAAGTGGCCCTGAAAAGGGCCGTTGTTTGTTATGTTAACACCATTCCGTTAACATAGAGGGCATCGCATAGGTCTTCTTCTCTTCCTCAAACTTAGTCTAACCTCTGGTCCATAAACCAGAACTCTCTTCAGACAGCCTTGTCTTTCCACATAAGTCCTTCTTTTCCAAATGCTTGTCTCGGTGATCCTAACGATTCTCCATGCTGATCTGACATACATGGGTAAGTCCGTACGGAAAAACAACGACGATACGAAAGTAGACGATTCAATGTTGGTCCACATCTTTGTGACGAGAACAGGAGAAGGGAATGAAGTGAACCGCGTTTATTTATATTGGAAGACTGGATCGAAACGGATTGAAATTGTTCACCAATCCCAACATGCGTTACAAAATTCAGTCACTTCGCGGAGTCTGTCTTCCAATCCGAAGAGAGCTACCTGTGACGTCACATTCCCTATATAGGTGCGCTAGAGTCTGTGCGCAGTGAATCGATGCGGTATTGTTTTGTGAAACATGACGGAAATTAAGAAGACAATGAATTGGGGTGCACCGGCTGTGGAGACGAAAAGCGATGGCATAGCAGTGGCTACCAAAGTTAACACAGTGCTACTTCCAGAAGAGGTTGATTTCATCTGGGATTTAGTAGATTGTTTTCTCTTCTTCGCAAGAATTTGTTCCGGTACCAGTACCTTCGCCACCTTCTCCTTCTTTACCACACGTCGACGATTTTAAACAGAGACAGAAAGAAGAATTGGAGAAATTTTTACAGCAGCAGAAAGAGCCAGAACATGCATTTCTCCTTGAACAGCAACAGCGAAAAGAAGAGGCAAGAAGGAAACGACAGGAAGAAGAAGCAGTAGAGAAGAAACAAAGGCTAGGAGAGAAGGAGAACAGTGAAAGTCAAACGGTAACGGTACTCTTGGACATTTTGGCCGAGTTAAGAAGTCTGAAACAAATGTATCAGACTTCTTTATTACCACCCAAGAGAACAAGACCTTCCCGAGCCAAACAGCCTAACCCTGTTATTACACCAGAGGTACCACCCCTAGTGATTTCTACTAAATCATTGACAGGAGCAAGTCCATAAGTAGGTCTTGGCCGTGGCAAAGGCTTAAGGCAGTTAAAGCGGATTGCTTCTCGTTCCTGAGTTTGTTCTAAGGAAACAAAAACAAACACCCAATGGTCCTTTTCAGGGCCACTCACTTCTTTCGAAAAGAGAGACTATTCATTTTGCCAAAATCAATTAAAACTCAAAATCCCTTCTTTAACCCTATGATGTGCGTGTTGTGAGTGTATGAGTGTAGGTCCTTATTATTCTAAACAATCAAAACCAAGAGACACTTACGTTTTTCAGTCTGGTCTATTCTGGTACAAATTTTTACAATTCAATATTACAACACAACACAACACTTTTTAAAAAAGTTCAT
>JAECUM010038850.1:0-28620 GCA_016617855.1 Megalonaias nervosa | reverse complement strand
GTCAGTTTAATATATTTTTATGTTATATAACAAACAATGGCAAAATCGTCGATATTAAACTTTGATACAGAGCGGTTGGTGAAACATAAACATAACAATGAACTTCCAGATTGTCATTATCTTATTGTTGGACGAACTGGGTCGGGAAAAACACATTTGCTTATGAATTTACTGTTAGGCGATAATTTTAATTACGATCGAGTTTATATTTATACCATTAATCCACAGCAAGATAAGTACGAGCTGCTAAGCAAATATAATAACAAACTTCGTGATGATCTTGATGCTGGCGAAGATTTTTTTATTATCAAACAACCAGAAGATCTTGTTCCAGTTAATCAACTTGATTCAGATGAACATAAGATAGTAGTTTTTGACGATATTCCGCTGAATAATGTAGAAATGAACAAACTAAGATCGTATTTTTCACTGTCGAGAAATAAAAAATGTAATTCTCTTTATCTCGCCCAAGGTTTTTATAATGTTGACAGATTTATCAGACGAAATACTGGTTGTTTTATATTATTTCCGGGACTGGACAATGTTGACGTTAGAAATATTGCAAACGAGCAATGTTGTGACGTAACAAAAGATAAATTTATTGAATTATATCATAAAGCGACAGCGGATAAATATAACTTTTTCTTATTTGATAAACTAACACGTGATATAGCTAAAATGTTTAGATGCTGTATTAACAGTTACTTGCAGTAAGTTTTAGTTTTCGATAGTCTTAATTTTATAAAATTTATATATAATAAAATGGATAAACGAACAAATATAGAAAACATATAGAATATCTAAAAAAAACTTGCTCAATCTCAAGCAGAATTTAAGCAAAAAGTACAGCAAGCACGACGTGGACAAATAACTGCTGCAGAAACAACAGCTACGATTCTCAAACCAGTTACTGAAGCACTACTTGGAAAACAACCTGACACTAAACCGCTGTCAGAAGAAGAACTGAAGCAACTACAGGAAAAAGGTTTGATTGGATTAGTTAAGGATCAACAAGAAGCAGCTGCCGCAAAAATTGTCGCCAGATCTGATGAGGAAAGAAGAAAATTGGCTGAGGCTCTTGCAGCAAATATTGCTGATCCTGTTGCTAGACGAAATGAATTAAATCGGCTGATCAATAATCCAATTTTATTTGAAAGAAGATTAGCAGAATTAACTTCCCATGAGATTAGAAGTTTACTTGGAAAATTATCAGAAAGATTAGAGGATTTTGAAAAAGAACAAAAAGATATTGGTGAGAGAACGATAAAGTTTTTAAGTATTGACGAAAAAAGACGATTGTATCGAGAAAAAGCACATAATAAAATAACTGGTGATAATTATCGTGAATTTTTAAAAGAAAATGATATAAATGATCTTGATAATATAAAAACTTGGTCGAAAGAAAGGTATGATAAACTTATTGCTGATTTAAATAAAATGATAGATGATGGCTTTAAGTCTAATTATGAATTAGAACAAACTAATGAAGAAGATTGTATGACTGAACTTTTTGATAAAATTAGAGTCGGTGTTATTGCTGGAGTATTTAAAAGAATAGCAGATGAGAACAGACAAACAGGGTTTGGTAAAGGTTGGTATTTTCATAGGAAATTTAAAATAAATGATGAAAATCGCATAAAAAAAAATTAAAAAAGTATATAATTGAAATACCATCGGAGATTGAACAGACACTAGTTATATCCCCAGGAAAAATAAAAACTTCCGAGGAAACTGAAAGAATGAAGGAAATTGAAGAAATAAATGGAATGGTAAAAGAAAAAATAGAAGATTCAGATTATGATACTTTTATGAAAAAAAAAAATAATATTAAAGATGTTGTTAATATTGATAAATGGTCACAAAATGAATATGATGTGTTAATAGTATTATTAGATAATATAATTAAAGATGGTGAACAAGCTTTAGATGAAATTGATAAAGCTGAAGTAAAAGATTTCACAGAACTTTACAAAAAGCCCGAGATGGTGTTATTGCTGGTGTTTTTAAAAATGCTGCAAAAAATATAGATCTAGAGGATCTAAGGAGAAAAAGTTTGGTTTTAAAACTGTATTGTATGGTTATGATAGACTTCGTTTAAGTAGAGCTAAAGCAAAAACAGGAACCGGTGTAAAAGTATTTACATCAACTGCTGAAATGATAGTCTGATTAATGCTTTGATATCGTCAAAGGAAGCCGGAAATGTTGGTACTGAAATTAACAATGAAATTTTTGACATACTTGATCATTTAAGATCGGAAAATTTATTAACATCTGACGAGTACGAAACGTTACACCTTGATTTAGTATAAACCAGAACGATTTAATATAACAATTTTATATAAAAAATATGAACAACATTATTACTAGACTCTAGAACAGCCGCTAAAGATAGCGCAAATTTTTCAGTAAATTATATTCCGCCAATACAACTTAATACTGAAAAACAGTATGAAATTGGACTAATTTCATGCACATGTTGGCATTCCATGGCTAACGTAAAAACTGGAGTAAACGATAAATTTGAATTTACTTTAGCTCCAGCTCCAAGACCTACATGGAAATCAGTTAAAATTCCGCAAGGAACCTACAACGTAATTGATTTAAATAAGACGATACGCGAATTAATAACGAAAAATGGAGGAGTTTCAGGCAATTTTGAACTGGTACCGAATTATAACACATTACGCGCTAGAATAACATTAAAAAATAATTTGATAATAATTTTTTTCATCATCAACAAGCATAGCCTCACTGATTGGATTTACTCACAAGCAATACGGATCAACCACAGAACAAACTATAACGTATGACGCTGAACTTCCGGTAAATATAACTGACGTAAACACAATATTAATAAATTGCTCTATTGCTTCTGGATCTTACTCAGCCCAGGGTAGTAAAGGACAAACAATATATAGTTTTTCATCAGATGTTCCAGCGGGATCGCTCATGCAAATTAGTCCACGGCAAGTTATTTATTATCCGCTAAATGTTGAAAATCAAATAACAGCAATAAATGTGCAGTTGACAGATCAATCTGGACGACAGCTGGACCTGAATAACGAGGTTGTTACTTACTATTTACATCTACGCGTTGCGTAGGCGCACGTAATAGCTTCGCCATCGACTTCGTGATTGGCAATAACAGTTATGCAACCTCAGATATAATGAAAGAGAGAAAAAAAAATTACAGAAGAAAAATAGTTGGTAGATATTTTGGAAATATATTTACTAAAATTATTGAAAATGCTCCGGGAATCGCGCGTAAAGTTGCACCAATTGCACTTGACGCAAGTAAATCTTTTGCAACTGGAGCTGCATCTGCTGCTGAAACTGCGGTGGGACAAAAAAATAGCTGATAAAATAAAATGCACACCGTCTTCGGCTGAGATATAACAAGTTATATCAGAAATCGCTCCAACAAAAGAAACTCAACGTTCTATGATAACAACAACAAAAAAACTTTTATCACCAAAGGGCGAGCAGATTATACAAAAATTAATATCTAAAGTAACAGCGCCGCAATAAAATTTTATATAATCTAATGAATAAAAAATGTCTGTTAAAAATTATCTCGATTTAGCAGAAACTTATGACATCGATGACACTGTGACAGAATTTGAGTATGTTGAGTATCTCGCTGAAAATTCTAATGAACCAAATAAAGCTGGTGTTAGAACATTTAATACTCGAGACGAAGATGTATTGCTACTGCCACACAAAGCAATATTGGAAGTTCGCGGTCAGATTATGACAGTGGCCAATCCGCCTGTTGCAGTTGGAGCAGGCGCAGAAATAGCTCTTATAAATAATGGCTGGTGCTTATTCAAAAGTGCTCGATATCAACTGGCCAATCAAACTGTTGAACTGATATTTCGAGTCACCTGCAAGTTGCAAGTACAATCTTAAATATTATTTCGTTTTCCGACGATTACTCCAGATCAACTGCAACTAATATGATGTGGTTTAAGGATACTGGGGCTGGAACTGTATCTGGAGAATTTATTTCAAAAGGAGTATTAGAACATGGAGCTGATGCCGCTGCAGATCTTGTAATTGTAAGAAATTTTCTCATTGCTAATGCTAACAATTTTGGTATAGCCGCACCAGATGCAGCCACTAACGTAGACGCTACAAGAGTTTCTCTTACTGCTGCTTGTAATAATTTGGGTATAACAAAACCAGAAGCAGTTGCAGACGGCATTGCAATGTTAAATTTAGTTAACCGTGCAATTAGCGTAAGAAATATACGTTAGAGTGAATGTTATACCAGAAGAAAGGCACTTGCAGCAGGATCACGTCAAATTACAATGATGCTGCCACTAAGTACAATATTTGGCTTTTGTCGCGATTACAATAAAGTATTTCGTGGAGTTAAACATACACTAATTTTAGATCGAGCAGAACAAAACGACTGCCTGTTTAGGTCAGGCGGAGTTGATGTACAGTTTATCATAAACAAACTTGCGCTGTGGATGCCGCGAATGACACCATTAATCACCAAAATGTCAGAATTAAATGATATGCCGCAAAAACATACAAACATAATTTATTTTCAGCAACATAAAATATATAAAACAGCAGTTCCAAATACTACTGATTACACATGGCGAGTCACAACAACGTCAAGCGAACAACTGCCGAGGCAATTATTTGTTGTATTTCAACGGCAAGCGCAACGTGGTGACCAACAAAAAAATAATGCAATATTTGATAACGCGGATGTTAGACGAATATATGCTAGACTAAATTCAAAGCAATATACAGAGCGAGCGATAGAATGTAATTTTACAGATAACGCTAATAAAAATATTACTCGACCTTACATGTATCTACTCGACGCAGTGCAAAAATATCAGGACGTTGGAGATGGATCTCAGATATCAGTAGAGGAATTTCGTACACTTTATGCAATATTTTTTTTTTTTATGTTAGTAAACATAGCGCGCGAGCAGTTGATTCCACAGCTGATATTGAAATTACTTGGACACTCGGAGCAGTTCCAGTAGCGCAGTTGTACGTGTACGCGTTGGTGATCAGCGACAGATTTATTACGACTGATTCTGTTGGAGGCAAAATGACCGTACAAGTTTAAAAATTACTAGTAATTTTGCAAGTTTAATCCGTAACTTTAATATAAGATGACAAAATATATTGTAAAAGAAATATATTTGACTGGTAGCCAAGTTAAAAAATTAGCAGCTGCTGTTTCTAAACAACGGCAGGTATCATTAAAAATCAACCCTGACATTTCCAAGGGTATTTTAACAAAATTAATGTTAACCAAAAAACAGGTGAACAGGTACGATCGCGGCAAACCTTTTGTTTTAATTTTAAGTGCCTCACAAAAAAGAGCGATGGCAAAACAAGGTGGTTTCTTTGGTCCGGCATTAACAGTAATAGCCAGAACGTTTTTACCTAAAATTTTGCCGGTGTTAGGTACATTAGGACTAGCAGCAGCGTCTGGAGCAATATCTGGCGCAAAGAAAAAAGCAGTTGAATGTCATGGTATAAAGAAACTTTGAGTTTAATTTTATGTGACTGATAAATATAATGCCACGACGAAGAAAAACAACAACGAAAAAAAAAAAACGACACCGCGACGTCGAAGAACACCCAAAGGCGGATTTATTCCAATAGCTCCACTTTTAGCGGGGTTAGCAGGAAGTATACTGCCAAATCTGCTGGGATTAGGACGAGGACTAACATTGCCGGGAACACGGCCTCCCCGGTAAGTAACTTGATATACTTGATAAGCTAAAACAAGTAAAAAATTTCCACGGTGTTTATTCCGAAAATGAACTCAACACCGAAGGTGTCGCATCTGGTGGTTCCTGCGTGATAAATATACAAGATTTCAACGACGGATCTGGTACACATTGGGTAGCAGTTTATGATAACAATTATTTAGACTCGTTTGGACTTCCTCCGAGCGACGCAATAAAAAAAAAATATATAAACAAAAAATATAAAATAATATATTATTCGTCTAATCAAATTCAGCCTGTTGGAACTTCTGCTTGTGGATATTATTGTATAATGTTTATTATACAAATGTCCCAATCCCCTGACAACGTCGGGAGATTGGAGCCTAAATTTAATTTTTTAAAATTTATTTTACAGTTTGACAAGCAACCTTCTCACGCTAATGATGAGATTGCAATAAATTTTTGTAAAGCTATCTAAAGCTCAGAGTTTAAATTTTATGTGGACTTACAAATATATAATGTCAACATATTGTCTTAAATGTAAAACTAAAACAGAAAAAATCAATGAAAAAACAGAAACAACAAAGAACAACAGGATGATGCTAAAAAGTATTTGCGCAATTTGTGGTAAAAGAAAAAGTATGTTTTCAAAGAAACTGTCCGGAGCTGGTTGCTCTGACGTTGTCAGTCCTGACATTCTCAGGGACGTTATTTTAGTAGACGACTGAAAACAATTATTGTAAATTTGAAAATAAAAAATATTATAAATCTGAAAATATAGAATGATATGTAAGTGTGATTCTGACAGAGATCTCTGTCTTGAGCAAAATAAAATTGTCACACACTGTCTACAATGTAACAAGAGAGAAATAATAGGAACAGGTATAGATATACATAAAGTAATTGACAAATTGTCAAAACCAAAAGGCGGTTGGACATTACCAGGCCATAAATATACTGGACCTTATAATCCGCCAGACAAACAACTAGATGAAAATGACAATCCGCTGCAAGGACAAGAACCTTACAATCAAGTTGATGAGATAGCAATGCGCCATGACATCTGCTACCGTGATATAGAACATCCTGATAACGTTCTTGTAGAAAACTTAAAATCAGACTGCGATAAAGTAATGTTAGACGAACTTCGTGATATGAAACTGATAAATATGCGAGAACGTTTTGATAGAAGGCTGGTGCAGGGTTTTATTGGAGCAAAATATAAATTAGGACTCGGTGAAGAATTGTATGATGATCTTGCAGCTGAATTACACAAACCTAAAAAAAAAATGTTTACGCGACGTAAAGTTGTCGCAAATGCCGTTGATGACATCTGGGCAATAAATTTAGTAGATGTGTCAATTCTAGCTGAATTTAACGATAATAAGAGATACTTGTTTAATGTCATAGATATTTTTAGCTAATATGCTTTTAGTGTTCCAGTTTCAGACAAGACAGAAACGTCAATAACTGACGCGCTAAAACAAATAATAACAACTACAGAAAGAAAACCAAACAGAATCTGGACCGATCACGGAGCTGAATTTTTAAATAAAATATTTGAGCGGTTTTTGGAACAAAATAATACCAAAAAATGTTACAGGAAACGAAGGTAAAAGCGTTGTCGTCAGCGATTTAATCGCACGCTAAACGAAAAAATACACAAATATTTGACAGCTAAAAATACAAATACATATATTGATAATTTACAAAACATTGTTGACGAATACAATAACACAAAACATCGAACCACCAAAATGTCGCCAAACGATGCAATTAAAAATCCAATATTAGCGAACGAAAACATGTACCGCAGACATAAATTTAAAGTTGGTGATAAAGTTAAAATTTCTCTGACGAAAAAAACATTTGAAAAAGGATTTACTCCAAACTGGAGCGAAGAAGTTTTTGTTGTTGATAAAGTATTTTTAACAATACCTGTAACATACGCGCTGAAGGATTTATTGGGTGAACCTATAACTGGTAGTTTTTACGAGCAGGAACTTCAGAAAACTTCTCAAGACGTATTTGTTGTTGAAAAAGTTATCCGAAAACGCGGCAGCAAAAGTTTAGTTAAATGGAGAGGATACAGCGATAAATTTGATAGCTGGGTACCAACTCGGTCGATCTCGTCGACTGCGATGCAATAATGTTATTATAGATTTGTTCGTATTTCACAAGTACAGATTTACATTTGATAGTTTTACATAAAGAAATTAAATATAATTTTCTTGTATTATCAACTGGCATTAAATTAAATATTTTAGCAAAAATAAAATCGTATTTTATATTTCTTTCATAGCCGGTTATTTTTACACCAAGAAAAGGTTTGATAGGCTGCCAAAATATTTGTTGTTCGGCAATAGGAAAATTAAATTTTATTATTTTTTTAGAGATATGATGCTTAACATTATATGTCCAGTTGTCGGTCGGCTGTAATTTTTTCTGTCAACGACAACAACTACTTCATCATCGTCGGATTCATTGTTGTACAAAATATCATGTTCGCTATAACTAGCAGATTTGTCTATATCTCCAGAGATAAATTTGTCGTTGGCGACTTTGTCGCTAGTGATTGTATCACTTGCGATTGTATCTTCCGCGTATATATCAGCAAGTCGTTTCATTAAATCCATATTATAATATACTTGTATCTAATTTATAATAATAATGACCAGCGAAACAAAATCTCCTGATGTAAAATATCATCAAAAAGTTAATATATTAAATTATAAGGAACTAGCTGAGGCCATTAGAAAATGTTTGTCAGGTTATAATGCTTATTCTATTGACGTTACTATAATGCAGGCCGAAAATGATAGGATATTACTAACAGCAGCAGAAAAAAATAAACTTAATGAAAGTGCTTTTATAACATTAAAATTTGATAAAGATGATATTCTAATGTTTACTCACAGTTGCTTAACTAAAACCGAGCTAAGAAATATCATTAATTGTCATATCTGAAACTAAATCTGTTAAAAGTGGATGTTGACATTGTTGATTTATGTACGCCATCAGCCACATCTTTTACTCGCTGTGGATGAATTTTATGATATTTCCCAGCAGAATAAATTGATTTAAATTTCATTTCTTCTTCAGTCTCCAGATTTACTGATATAATTGATCTTTTAGGATTTTTTAAATTGGAACCATCATAACCGGCTTCTCTTCTGGTGTTTTCTTTTTGTGTTACCAAATCTAAATTTTCAATGCGATTGTCTGTTTTAATTTTGTTAAGATGATCAATAACTAAATTATTTAAAATAGCGCCGTTAAAAATTTCAAACACAATTCTGTGATTGTAATAACAAACTTTATCAGTTTTAGTTCCACGTACCATCACATGTAAATATCCATCTCTACTCAAATTTCCATCAACTTTTTCGTTTTTCTTCTTCGAATAATACCCCGATCATTAGCTTCATATAGATCAAATACTGGATGTGGTTGAAATTCGTTTTGTAATGCTAAATTTTCAATATTGTCATCGTTTATTGAGTTATTTACTCTATAAACTCGTTGTCCAGCTGGGATATCCTCGCAGAACAAAGTATAAACAAAATCTTTTCTAAACATTTCAGTCATATCTGTATCATCACCTTTCACTGAAATTATCATTTCAGCTGGTGTTGGTCTATCAATAGATTTTTTAGATTTTATGTTAATAAACAAACCTAATGCATTTCCAGCATATAAGTTATACTTCGGATGAACATGATATGCTTCTTCTCCTCCGCCGTCAAACTGATATATCTCAAAATTTCTGTCATTATACTATAAGGATTTTATATCTCTAATTGATTTTTCAACTGGCGTGCGGTGAGTTATCGATCGAACAATCAATTAGAGATATAAAAATACTATATATAATACAATGTTAAAATTGCGTGATATTGCCAAAAAGAGCATTATCAAAGCAGAAAAAATTGCTACAGCATTTTCTGGATACGACAACAGTTACAAATTTGATAATCAAAATGTTTTAGCAAATTTAACTCCACAAATTTATATCATCTTTTGCAACCAGTTATAGCTCAAGAACTTGCAGCTCACAAAAGTATCAAACTAATAGTATAGTATCATACGATTTTATGAAAACTACATGTAATCGAAAAAGATATACTTGATATAATTTTTGAAAATACAAGTTTCGACAGCGAAATTGCCAACCATATCTAACAGCTAAATCACGAAAAATATTAACTGGAACAAATATTGCCACAGTCGCCGCTGAAATACACCAAGAAATAAATAAAAAATTGGAGGAATTTACTTCACGTGGGTCAGGTTGGAAATTTGAAATGATAAAGGGAGTTTTAATTCACACAGCAAAATATAACATACTTCGAGGTAGTTCTTATGTTGATCTTCCAAAAAAATATTAAAAACAAAAAATGCCGTATAAATGTCAAAAACAACGACGATCAATGTTTTCGTTGATCATCCTCAGAGTGACCATAATGATAGAATTGAAAAGTATTTGACATACAAAAACGAATTAGATTTTAACGGGATAACTTTTCCAGTGTCAGAAAATCAGATACCAAAGTTTGAAAAACAAAACAATATTTCAGCAAATGTTTTCGGACTAGATGAGCGAGAAAATGTTTACCCAAGGTATATTTCAGAGACTGCTACACAAAAGACAATAAATTTATTATTTTATCGATGACATTACGTTTGGATAAAAAACTTTAACGGCTTAGTTGGCGGACAGTATAATAAAAATAAAAAGAAGAAATATTTCTGTTACAAATGTTTGCAAGGTTTTTCTAAGAATGAGAAACTACAGGAACATCTTAAATACTGTATCAACGTTCAAAGAATAACAATGCCAAGTAAAAAAGAAAAAGTCTTAAAATTTAAAAATTATGATCATAAGCTAAATATACCTTTCGTTATTTATGCAGATTTCGAGTGTTTACTCGTTCCAGTGGCAGGTGCAGAAAATGATCCTAATAAATCAAGTACAAGAAAAATACAGCAACATGATCCTTGCGGAGTAGCTTATAAAGTAGTTTGTTGTGTCGACGATAAGTTTTCATGTCCGGTTAAGTTATACAGATGTAAAGATAGTGAATCTGAAAGTCCGGCGGTATGGTTACTAAAAAATCTTATAGATGATGTTAATAAAATTTCTAACAAATTATTTAAGACAGCTCCAATGAAAATAACATCTGAGCAACAACTTCAATTTGATGAAGCGGTTGACTGTCATATTTGCGAAAAATCTTTAGTAGACCCCAACGGAATCCAAGATAAAGTGCGCGATCACTGTCATCTAACTGGCCAGTATCGTGGAGCGGCTCATAATAATTGTAATTTAAAATTTCATGCACCAAAGTTTATACCTGTCGTTTTACATAACTTTCGCGGCTATGATACTCATATCATTGTAGAAGCTTTTGACAACGAGGAAATTAAATCTAAACTAAAACTAAATAATAAGATAAAATGTATACCAAATAATTTTGAAAAGTATATGTCAGTTACTCTCGGAAAATTACGTTTTATTGACAGCCTGCAATTTACATTAGCATCATTAGAAGATCTTGTAGAAAATGCTGTAAAAGCTGGTAGCGAGTTTTATTACCTAAAAAGTTGCTTTGGAGATAAATTTAATCTACTGACAAGAAAAGGAATGTTTCCGTATGAGCATCTCGATGACTGGAGCAGATTTAATTAAACGTCTCTGCCTGGCAAAGATAAATTTTACTCGCAGCTCAAAAATGAAGATAATACAGACGACGAGTACAAATATGCACAAGATATTTGGAATAAATTTAACTGCAGAACATTTGGTGATTATCATGATTTATATTTAAAAACAGATGTAATACTACTAGCAGATGTCTTTGAAAATTTTCGTCAAGTTAGTCATAAAAATTATTGTTTAGATCCTTGTTGGTATTATTCTGCTCCCGGGCTGTCATGGGACGCTCTACTAAAAACAAGTAAGATAGAATTGGATCTCTTGACAGATGTCGATATGTTTAATTTTATTGAAAAAGGTATCAGAGGCGGAATTAGTGTTATAACAAAAAAATATGCAGTAGCTAATAATAAATATCTAAAAAATTATGATAAAAATCTCCCATCTAATCATATTATTTATCTAGATTGTGTGAATTTGTATGGTTGGGCCATGTCAGAGCCAATGCCCTGTGGTGGGTTTCATTGGATAACTCCAGATCAATTTCTTAAAGAAACTGAAAAAATTTTACCAGAAAATGTCAATTATTTTGTTGAAGTCGATCTAGATTACCCTGATTTGTTACATGATCTACACAACGACTACCCATTTTGTGCAGAATCTATGATGATAGATTACAGTTTACTATCACCTGAACAACGAGCTATGACAACAGCAAAAAATTCGATCGTTAATAAGTTAGTTCCAAATTTGCTAAATAAAAGAAATTACGTGATACATTATAAAAATTTAAAACAAGCAGTAGATGCTGGACTAATTCTGAGAAAAGTCCATCGTGTGCTAAAGTTTAATCAGTCTAGGTGGATGTCAAATTATATTGATTTAAATACCAAACGTCGTTCTGTAGCTAAGACTGACTTTGAGAAAAAGTTTTTTAAGTTAATGAATAACTCAGTTTTTGGAAAGACAATGGAGAACATTAGAAAGCTAGTAAATCTTGAAATTGTTAATGATATAAATCGCAGAAATAAATTAGTTAACGATGACGGTTTTGTCAGTATGAAAATATTTAATGAAAATCTTGTTGCAATACAACGACGAAAGACAAATTTAAAGTTAAATAAACCAATATATGTTGGTGCAGCTGTACATACGACTTTCGCTATAATTTTAATATACGACTTTCGCTATAATTTTACTAAAAAGCAGTGGCCAGATTTGGAATTGCTATTCACTGATACAGATTAGCTAGTTTATAATATAAAATGTGAGGATGTCTATCAAGATATTTACAATAATAAAGATCTATTTGATTTATCAGATTATCCAGCGAGTAGTGGATTTCAAGATAATTCAAATAAAAAGTTATTGGAAAAATGAAAGATGAGTTTATGTTTGTGCCAGTTAGAGAATTTGTTGGATTAAGTAGTAAAATGTACGCTGTGATATTAGATGATAATAAACTGACAAAGAAAGAGAAAGGAATTCCGCGTGGTTATGTAAAGAAATGTATGAAATTTGATGATTTTAGATCAGCACTAAATAATAATGTCAGTTTTATTAAGACAAATGTCATTAGAACGAATCTTCATAAGCTTGAAACTGATACGATTATTAAACGTGGACTTAGCAAATTTGATGATTAAAGATATTGTAAAGACGGAATTAATACTTTAGCACTTGGTCATTATAGAACGAAATGTTAAAGTTTGCTTAGATAGCTATTTTGTTTCAAAAAGGGAGATAATACCGTTCCAACTAGTTTAAATCGTATTTGGATTATAGGACATAGTTAACATACATACAAATCTGATGTAACAATTTTGCTTTCTATCATTCAAAGACATTAGAATTACTGTATACATATATCTAATTTCAGCTTAGACAGATTAGATAGACAGCGGAATTTGCAACTATGAAACAGATGTTCTGTATTAATTTCACTTGGGTATATGTAATTTTCACGGCCCGGGAAAAACCCACTATTGATTTTTCAGACTGCGGAAGTCGCTTGTAATGTATACAGCCGCTGTATTACAAAGCTTCGTTTATCTGTACAAACAGATTTATATTTTACCAAAGCAGATTCATTTATAATAACGTTTTTCAGAATCATAAAATGTAATGCGAAATTTCCTGCCTGCTTATTCAGTATTGGGGTAACTATATAATAATTTTAAAACGTATATTTGTATGAATCGGAAAGTGGTGCAGTGTTATAACGTTGGATTCTAGTACGCAAGGTCCGTGGTTCGATTCCCATGATCGACATATGTCAGTGGAGGCGATTTTGATGCCATTTTCTAAGATAATTGGGGGTCCGGAGAAATCCTCGAAATCCACAACAGACAAAATACACTCTCCCGCCATGTCACCACATGGTGGGTGTACTTTTGCACTCCCCGGGGTTGATTATGGGGGGGGGGAGAGTGTACAAAATCTGTTGGACGTAGATAAGGCCCCCGTTTGTTTGTGCCGTCTTTAGGATAAGTTTATGTTATGTGTTTGTGCCGTCTGTGCCGTCCAAAAAATAAACAGCAGGATGACGTGAGCTCGTGACCTTGTGACCTCACTAATGGGATACCCCACACAAGGGCCATTCCGAGAAAACATCGCTAGACTAAACTAAACCTCATTAGGTGCCTGGCCACAATAAAGACCTTCAAATAGACAGCCCTCTGAGTTTCTAAAGTTTCGTTTCGAATATTTAGGAATTCGCTGGGGGTATGTCTTAACAAAAATGAAGAGTCCCGTAGGCCACAAAAAAGGCCTACATGAAATAGACAGCCCTCTGAGTTTCTAAAGTTTCGTCTCATATATTTAGAAACTCGCTGGGGGGTATGTCTGAAAGGGAATCTTAGGACCTCATGAGGCTTATCTGACAGACCTCGTGGAATGGTAGACTGAACGTCATCCTGCTGTTTATTTTTTTGTATAGCTTTAGAAATATCATTGTCAAATAAAATATCAACTATATTGTCAATAAATATCATTAAATCATCTGACCAACCTCTTATTCGTTCGTCATTTTTGGTTGCGAATAACCATACTGACCCATATTTTGGTGATATATGGTAACCAACTTTTTTAATACAATCGCTTATTATTTTAGGTTTTATGCCAGTATAACTTGAGGCAGATTTTATTGAATCAAATCTCTTACAAAATCTGTTTGTTAGGTCAAATCCAACATGTCTTATTGGATTATAATGATACATATTATATAATATTTCATTGTTCAATATGAAATTTCTATCAAAAAAGGTTTATTCTTTCTCCGACAAATTTGGGGTTCTGGTCCAGAATCCGCTTTTGGTTGAGGATCCGCCCAACGTTGCTGAAATTACATGTCCAAATAATCCAGAAAAGAACAAGACGACAGATTATATTTCCAAACCTAGTCGATATCCTCCTTTTCCATTATTTATGTTATAACACTAATAAACTGCTGCTTATAAATTCCACAGTTTCTATCCAAGTTCCATATTTCACTCCAAATGTAATGTAAAGTTCCATATTTCACTCCAAATGTAATGTATTTAAATACGAGTGATTTCGTACGAAACTTAATATTATACAGCTAACACAATTTTCATACGAAATATTTAGGAAGGCCAACAGACAGTACCGATAGCTCTGGGGGATTTAATTCAACGAAAATATGAAATTATTAGTTATGGTGCATATAAATGAGCTAGTGTTCAGCTAGATTGTTTAGTTATGTCATAAGCATATGTTATGCTGACAACGTCAATTCAGATGTATTTATAGTGAATTGTTTACATCCATCTTAACATGCTTACCCAATGAAATTAACGAGTCGAACTGGATAATTGTTAAATCCCATCCCTTTTTGTGTATCGACACTTATGCATCTTATAAAAGTGGACACACCACTTAAACATTTCCATATCCAAATATACGACAGAACAATCTTTAACTGATAATGTTTTGTTCAATCGTCTTTACCGTGACTATGGTTCGCTTATTCTTTGCTTTCCTGACGTTCTCTGAGTTGCTTAATAGCGGACATGCTCAATACCCATGTCATTGTGCCTGCAACTGTTATTGTACCCAGCCTCAAACTTATTGTGGAAACGTGACCTCATCTACGTGCCAAAATGACTATTTTGGAAAACCCAGAGACTGCCAGGACATTTACCAAATGGGTTTTAGAAAGACTGGAGGCTACATTATTTATCCCAAAGGACATACTAATGGTATCTATGTTCGATGTGACATGGGTATACCAGGTGGAGGATGGACTGTCATTCAGAGAAGAGTCAGTGCAGATGTTGATTTTTTTCGTGAGTGGGTTGATTATAAAGAGGGTTTTGGTGATCCGAATGGAAACATATGGCTCGGAAATGACAATATACATGATCTCACGGCTCAGGCCGATTACCAGCTGCATATAAACTTTACTATTTCAAAGACAAATATCAGTTTTGCCATGTATGATACTTTCTCGGTTGGAGACGAAAGTAGTGGATATCTTCTCACGGTACAAAACTACAGTGGAATAGCGGGAGACTCTTTCTCCTATCATTCTGATAATAAATTCACCACCAAAGATAGGGACAACGACAAACTCAGTTTGAAAAATTGTGCCAGTGTATACAAAGGCGGTTGGTGGTACAGAGATTGCCATTATTCAAACTTAAATGGAATCTACGGATCCACCAATTATGCAGAAGGAATAATTTGGTATTTATATGCCGGATATCTTTCATCCATTCCATATGTAGACATGAAAATAAGGAGAAAAGTTTCACAGTAAGAGAGCTATACAATTAGCAAGATATCGCCGGAATAAAATTATTTGTACAAATAGGGTGCTTGAAAATAAACAAGGTCCATATAAATGCATGTTATTTGCGACTTTCTGTTTGCATTACACCGCTTTAGTTATATCAATATTCCATTCTCATAAGGGGACGCACGTATAATCAATTTATAGAACCGTTTAAACTTGCTGTTCCTATTGTATTTGAAACTGATGCAGTTGTAATTCTTTTGTTTTTCTGAATAGAAATAGTTTAAAAGTAATAAGCACAATTGAAAGTATGATGCTACATTTTTGTTTTGTTTGTTTTGTTTTCTTATTAATATTCCCAATTTTTACTTTCAATATTTTGATGCTAATTGCAATAAATAGAACGTAAGTTATATATTTGCTTGCAAATAACATCCTAATTCCCTCCCCTCCTATCCAGACCTAGCGGATTGACTAAATATTATAAAAACGTTTTGCATGTGTACATATTTATATCAATTATTATCGTAAGTTGAAAGTCTGTCTTAATTGTAACGAAAATCCCTGTTTTATTAATGGATTTACACATGCATGAAAGCGTACAATCGTGAATCCACGATCCGAAGCTAGATATGTCTTCCATAACATCTCAGTTAACAATATTGATAGTTACTGAAAAAGCGGAAAAATAATAAATTTTAAGGAATGATAAAAGATAATATTCATCCATATGTTGTAATACTGCATAAGTATGGGCGTAAAACATAGTTTCGTACGAGCAATGGAATGTGAGCTGCTCACGTTCTTTTGTTTGGGAATTTTTGAAGCTTTTAGACAAATGAGAGTTTTAAAGGACAAATTAAGAAGACTTTGAATACATTTCATCGTTTTCTCTGCCAGTCAAACCTTTGGGTTTATGTTTTTGATTCATTGAGACTCCGTGCACTTAATTGTGACGTCTTTAAATCTCCGAAATTCTTAAACTGTCTTGTCCTTAAATAACACTGTTTTGGCGCTCTCAAACTTTCACGGTAGATATAAACTTTTGTTGCACTGACATAGTAATCGTATTTGTTGCTGTTTTATCTTCTGTAACAGAGACAATTCTTGCATGGTGATTTATCCAGTATCATGTAGAACAAACCACTCGTGAATTTATCCGGAATATTTATTCCATTTCAACTGAATTCACGAGGTTTTTACTTATTTTCCTAAATTTGTGGCCAGGCACAGTGATATATGACGCATCATCGGCACGTGCTGATCACGCTGAAAGTCGATTTCAGGGTTTTTGTCAATTGGCATAATCTATATTTGGATCATCTTTTTAACCAGTGATTGTAGGTGATAATATTTATATAAGTTATCAGCCCGATAACGATATTCTCGAGCAAAGTTATTCTTGCTAGAGTGAGAATTTTCACAAAAGCATAGTTCACATGTCAGAACCTGACTTGCCTGAAGACGTTCTAACATTTTCTACAGATAGAAAATCTGTTTGTTGAACATAAAAGTAAGGGAAAACTAATTTTGAACTTCCATAGGAAACAAAAATCGACTGAACTTAATGTACATCTAAAAATTATATATTTGCGCATCGGGGTTTTCAGGTTCAAAAAAAGAGAACAGATGCACATGCAACTTCAATTGTTTTGTGCATTTTTGCTCAGAAACAATGCCGCTAACAACCGGATGAAGAGGACAAAGCCACCTCTTTGGTTCAGTGAATAATAAAAATATACGGAATAACCATTCCAGTCTATACTAAAATATAATTATTAATCCAAGAGAATGAGTGTGTTTTATTCTGTTTGATGTTCATCAGTTTTCCAACTATGTCGAGGAACGCGGTAAATTGCCTGACTACAGTAAGTTTAGTTTCTTTTAAAACGAAAGTAACTCATTAATTGATTAGAAACATAAATTAAGAGAGTTATGTCATCAAGTTCCATTTGCATGGTCTAATTAGCTGTAGCTGTAAGGTCGTTAAAGTAGCCATCAACAAAATGGTTTGTCGTCGAAGACCCAATACGATATTTACCACCTTCTTGTCATAAAGGCGTTCTTTCAGACAAGGAAGTTGAGTTTATGAGTCTATCAACACCCCCTAATTATACATCAACATACCTTAATCATTCTCTCAATGACTCATAGATTCTTTTATGTGGTTGAGCTTATACCATTTGATTACGTCCCTATTGTTATTACACTTGGAAGTGATGTTTTAGAGCTTACTTCATGTCAATGACGTCTGAGTACAAGAAAGGGACTGATATTTTTCTCGAATTCAATTATGACAAGCGTTCAAGACTCCATTAATTATATAATCTACAAATCTATCTGTCTAGCTATTTACCCAGGTTTATTTTTGTTTTTGCTTTCGGCGAAAACTAGATTTCAGCATTTTGACACTTAAAATTATTGATACTTTAGCTCCTGCAGCTCCCCATCTGTAAATCCCTCAAAGTTATGAAGATCGTCTTCCTAATTGTATCCATAGCAATTTTCTTCTGTGTGTACAAAATCGAAGCAGGTATCATTTGAATGGGGCGAACAGTATCATCTCTTTTATACGTATTTCATATGTTTAGCACTTACATGAACAGCTGTGAGTAACAATATTCTTTCTATTACTCACTCGAACTTGGTAATATATTGCTGGTTAAATATATAGAGCAATGCCCATGCAATTGTCTGACAATCAAACTAAGTAACGGGATTAGAAACTTTTAAAACCCATCAAAACAATATGTTTTTTACTCTAAAGGACCTGAGGTTATTACATTAAAATAATTTAGCTCGAAAAAGTTGGTAGCCGTTGATTTTATTGATACTAAGTTAGTTTTATTTGTATATCTGACACATTCCTATTACAGGAACTAATTAAGAACTGTAAGCTATATTTTGTACTGATGATTTTAAAAATGATTAATCAATATCCGACTTCATTTCTTGTTTCAAATTTGATCGAGAACTCATTAGCTTTACGCAACATTCAGAAAGCGAAAATACTCAAAGGCCCCCGAATACCTATCCCTACATAAATATCGTGATCAAATACAGTCTGTACATCAACCAGAAGGTATACTCGGAAATTGTAAGAACATGGTCTTGTACCACAGTTATTCAGAATTTACCATTTTCGCATGTGAACTGTTTTAAACCTTGTTGGTTGTGTGCCCTTTGTTCTGTGCCCAGTTCAGTTCGGCCCCTTGTTCAGTGACCAATATCACAAGCATAAGGGACCTACCATTAATTTTTTGTGGGTGGGGTGAGTGTGTCAAAATAACAGAGAAAGCTAAGGCCATCTTGGGCAAGAAGATCTTAGGGTTAAAGATTTGCACGGGAACGTGTGTGAAACACTATGTTATCAACTGCGCAATTGGACAATGGCTATTATGATTTCCTAGAGAAAAACATTCCTTTGTGCAAAATATATTCTGAGGCAAATGGGTCAACTGAATATGAATCTTGTTTATTATTTCCATATACAAAGTACAGCAAGTTCCAAGTTAGGTCCAAATAATGGTGAAGAACAGGTCCGTTTGAGCTCAATGACTTGACGTCAGCACTAATAGAACTGGAGACAGTGCTCGTGATTTGTATACAGGTGCTTGCACTGGGCAAGTGTCTGAATAAAACAAAATATTTTCTTTGAGCTTTGTTATAAGCTAGAACTGAAATACACTTAGACATAGCTTCTGCATTCTTTTATCTTTAGACGTTAACTGTTCATCATGTATTTACTTCAAAAGAGAACACAGAACATGAGTTACCGGCGTAGCATCCAACGAAACGTCCTGATCTACGTCGCCCAAAATTGTATCACCTTGCGTAAAAGTCGTTATCTCGAGCGTGAAACGCAAGCACCTCTTTTCTCCAAGTACAGCTAGACGTGTACGAAACGTTCAAAAATATGTCAGTAAAGCTTTCGACAGCTGTGTGAATGTTGATTTGTGCGTGTGGATGTGTTCCTGTTATGTTTAACAATAAAACTGTGGTCTACACAAGAAGTTCCAATAATGAAGATTCTTGTTGAAAGGAGTTTAGATATGGAAGTAAATCAAGATGGGAATGGTGAAGGTGACACATATTGATTTATTTCTCATGTCTTGATTCTTTTGTTAATATTGTGAAGAAATATTTGGAATGACATCCCCTATTGAAAAGAAAAGAAACTGCAAAAGTCACCATTCTTGTAATGAACATAGAGCAGTCATAATTACCAGATTGGTAAATGAAAGCATATCGAACATAATACAAAACACAAGTCGGTATTTGTTTTAAATTCTCCTGCGCATTAATCAATTGTTTCGATTTGATTTTGAAAATCAATATTTTGGTAAACAAAAATAGAAATATTACCAGTTTAATTTCTTATCGACAGCTTTTTCTGTAATGAAGTCATTTTAGTCTGAAAGTGACACTGTTTATTTTTAATAATTTTAGGGCATATTGGAGAAAAACTTAGTAAAGATAGAGAAATGTATAGGAGGACGAGGCCTTCTGTTAAATTTAAATAGTAAGAACTGGCATAGAGCATTATAGTACTACTGTGTGCAAAGCCAACAAACTACAACAAGAACAACAACAAGGCAACACAAGTACACTTCAAGTAGGATTGAGCCACTTTCCTTACTGCTAGGAAGAAACAATAAACATGAGCACACCTTCCATACACAAAAGTTCATTGCCGATCACTTTCATTTGCTATTGCATAAATAAAAGGAAATTACGAGTCCATGTTCCATACAGTGTATCAATACACCACTACAAGCCACAAGGCACGCCCCAGAAAAGAAAATGCTGGTCTACTTTCTTTACTACATTGTGAAATACAAAGAATACTACCACCACTGATGAGATCATACCACTTAACCACTTTCCATATATTTTATTCCAAATGAACAAAATGCGACCATGTCCAATACCTCACTACTTGATTACTTTACCAGCTGCTGTATTAATGAACTCCACAAAATAACATTTCCCTCACATTGTTATTTCAACAATTTACTTTCTACTAATTAAATAAGAAGAATTGGAAAGACATCAAGACATGATTGGAACAAGTTGACAATACATTACTAATGTAAGTATTATTGAACAAAATACGGAGAAACACCAAAATCACAAAGCTGAAGAAACAGATTCACAAGAACAGCAAGAAGATTATTCGAAGCTTAAGACATGTTTAGAGATTCGGTACTCTTTCTACTCCCATTTAAGACAGTCAATCGACGTGACGAAGAGATAGATGATTCGCATTCCCTGATATATGCAACCCATGGAATTTAGAATAAACAGAGAGAAATATTATTGGAGAGCGACCAGGAGAAAATAAAAAATAACCAAACTAAACTTTCAAAAATAAAAAAGATCAGGAAAATTGCGCCTCTTTCAATGTGAACTTAAATAGAAGAATCAAGAGATAGAAGAGGATGAATAATGCAATAGATTAATTAATTAAACACTACCCCTTGCACAGTTTTCAAGCTGCAGATAATGAGAAAACGAAACGATATAGCCATAAACCTGATGAAGGTGAATTAATTCATGGCTAGATCTACAGAATCAACATTCATTCTATCCATTCACCTTTAGATTCGATGGATGTAATAAAAACGAAACAAGATGTCCCATTCAAAGAATTTATAACACATTACAAGCGACAATCTAAATCATATGCAAACAATTATGAAGATCAGAAAGTGGTCTCTTAATATTGGTGCTGTGCATGGTAGTATTTATGAAATAGACAACAGAATGATAGAATGAGAAAACATTTAAATGATTTCGAACAAACGTTTACAATAGATAAAGGTGCATTCAAGAGCCAAGTGGATGAAAAGATGTATGCATCAAGTGTTATGCTTTAGGCAATTAAAACTGAAAGAAAGGAAGCGCAGATATTCAGACCGAATCAAACACGGAAAATGGGCATCACGAATATTATATTGCACATAAAAAGGGCGAATTGAAAAACTCGATAGACAAAAACAAACAAGAGTATTATGCAAAATGAAACTAATGCCTGTGTTATACTGCTTTACAATTTTAGCATTTGTACCTGGCCAGGAGTATCCTGATTGTACTATATATACATATTTCCTTAAAAGTACACTTGTAATTAGTAGACGAGATAATGTATTTCACGTGATAAATGGGTTATTGGACAATTTTGTAACTGAATAACTCAAAACAAAGAAATATATAAATTAATTAGCTACAATGTACTGATCTAACTATGCTCTGTCACATTTTACTGAATACAAGTGTTACATTCAATAGATAAAGGATATTGTCTTCTGTAAAAACAAAAACATCAGTTCCTTTCCAACTTTTATCAATATGAGTATTGACAATTTAAATTGTTTGTGCTTCATTTTTTCCATTGTATGAGAGGTCATCAACCAACTCTTGCATACTCAACAGACATTAGACACAAATCTGTACCTAATATGTACAGCGGAAACGAAAGACTTGCACATCATATGAAAGAAAGCTCACTTGAACGTAATACAAAAGAAAACGTGTTCGATCAGAATGTAACACGAACTATTGGAAGCCGTATCAAAGTGTGTTCCTCTTAAATACACAAAATAGCTGCAACAGCGGTTACTATTGGATGATCAGTAGGTAACGGTTTACCTTTTCAAAACAAAATCGACTATCTATTCAAGTTCATTGATTAAGCTGCTGAAAGAAATGAAGAGTACATGAAGAAACTTGTGAATTCGGTGACAACAGAACATAGACAGTAGACGATTTGTGTAAACAATTGGTAAAGCAAGGTTTGGTCGCTAACTGCATTGAACAATCTAGACGGTCTTTTTTCCGTATATGAGTGTACTTAACGCGATGTTGATACACATGGCTTAAATGGTAAGACAATACTTGAAAACAAAAGAGCACCTCAGATAATGATTTATTCCATCCTTGTGATTGGCACTTGAGATCCGAATGCTTATGGTTTGTTGGTGTGCATTTTCTTTACATAGATTCTCGGCTTTTTCAGAACAATAAATAATTAACATGTATTCATTCAGAAAATACGTACTTCTTAACAAGAAAGCGACATCCCAGTGACTCAACTATCTCAGTCACAAAGACTGGTACATCATTCACGCACCTAGCAGCATTAAACCCAAAGAGTCATTGTAGCTTCGTATACCAAAGTTAATCCCAAATATCATGATTTGCTTTGATCGGATAATCATCTAAATATCAATGACATGAGAGAGCGGTAGGATTTGGGATGACCTAATCTATCGATGTTACTTACATATTTGGCATTTGTGAACTATTTGAACATATCTGACTATCAAGTAAGTCTGATTCAGCAAAGCATCGCATCAGGTTATCACTTTTGTCAAGAAAATAAGGGGAAAGAACTTCACAGAGAACCCAGCTGTGCGAGTCAAATGTCTTTAGCAAAAATAATTTCCATGTTTGAGCGTGTGTACGTGTGTGTGTGTGTGCGTGTGTGTGTGAGTTTGATTTTTAACATAGTGTTATAACATTTTCAGTAATATAGCTACGATGTCTTCAGTGTGACAGTTGATAGTGATGTCTAGCACTGAGGTATCATGCCGCAGACATTATGCTGACACCAGGCCGACCAGTAAATACACTAGCCTCTTAATGCTGAGCGCCGAGCGAGGCAGCTGCTAGCACCATTTTTATTAGTCTTTTGTATGATTCGGCCTCGAGGTGGACGCTGTAATCACTAGACCAACGGTGAGATTGCCATGTTTGATATATAATGCAAATTACATCTGACCCGTATGTCTGAGGTAATATTTATTGTGTTTTAGTGACAGCTACTGTCATTATTAAGGGCTTGTCCATATTACCGCAGACCAGCTTAAGGGACTGTGATCCGCATACATGGTCCTTTGATTACTCTTAGACAGGAATGCTACCTGTGGGGCCAATATAACACTTGAAATAGAAAGGCATATCTCCAAGACATGCCAACCAGGACATTGTCTTCTCAGTAGCCATTCTATTTCGTTCCTTTCCCATACCTGATGTGCGTCCCAGTGATACATCTTTCCACATCTATGGCCAACTTAAGTAAAGTTTACAGGGCGCATCAGGACAGTCTTTGAAAAAGTTACAGGACGCTTGATTGCTGATGGTAGATGTAACAGTCTATGCCACAGTCCAGGTTTTCGAGCCTATAGTGTGTTAGAGGTGAATTTCGGTGAAGTCTTGGACATTGAGCCAGTATAGATAATATAAGTGCCTGTTTACTGGATAAAAAAATCAAAATATTTATATGTCTGAATATTCTGATAGATCCTTCAATTCTGCTACGTTGTATATTTTCATGCACTGGCAAGGATTCATTTTTATGAGACAAAACATGAGGATATGTTTACAAAGTTGCTTCTGTAAATTTTACTCATTTGCTCTGTAAATGCAAATAGTTGCAAATACGTTTAAACAATGTATTGGTGACACCACATCTATAAAAACAGATGTAATGTATGTTAATGTTGATCCGATAATTCGTTTTTCCCAGATCAAAGAAGTAACCTGCAGAATCCACATGGGAAAGCGGGACTTGCTAAATGGAAGTGGAAGTTGATACTATTGTCACATACAGCCATGTGCAAATATAAATGGAACAGGAAGAACATGAGAACCACTCATTATTTTGATGTGTGGCGTGTTCATAGTTTTATACATAAAATAATGTTTACTACACCAAATGATACCATTTGATAAGTTGAGAACAAATTACTTTTGCAGGGATTAAACAAAGACATATAAAAAATCTGAAAGAAAAATAAAGTTTTGTATTTGTTTAATTCTATATGTGAAGAAATAACAATATAATTGATTGCCAGGGAAAGAAAATTTGAGGATGTGAGGACATGGATTTGGAACACTCAAAAGACATGTGTTGGTGCTTCCATCCCATATAACTCAGCAATGATATGCAATATCAGTGACATATAAACATTTGCTATTGAAGGCGAGTGAGACTCATCAAAAACATATCACTTAGCAGGCAAGTAAAGAGGTCCTGTTCATAGAGACTGTAATCAGAGCTTAAGAAACAAAAAAGTTACGCCAGTACTCGTTCACAAGTTGTCATACTAAAACAAGCATCTGCTCATCAAAGTACTAAACTTTATACCTAATAATGATGACAAAGAACGGAATAGCATTGAATAGGGCACCGCTTTATTATATACTTAGGTTCGACCTGTAGAACCTATTGGTGAAATAATTACCTATTGCTGATTCCAGTATTTTCACACGTGTAAAAATATCCTTGTATTTTTAAATGTGAAAATATCAGATTTTAGATCACGTCTTTGGACGCTTGATTGTGTGTGCCTGCAGAAGTTATGCATGCACAAAAAATGCACTTTTTGAGCAAAGCAAATAAAACACCAGTATTACTTTTCAGTAGTGGAAATTAATTTTCACTTAATAGATCTCACACCGATCGCCCCACAGAGAAGTTATATCTCCTATCTCCTTGTCAACAGTAATAAACCTAATGTTGTGTTTCGCTGAGTAAGAACTGCTTTGCGATCGGATATGACCAAATAGTTTACAAAGTGTCAAAATGTACTGCAACAGATTATGTCTTCCCAATCATACCGCTCGCTACGTCACTGATATTTATTGAATCATCATATAAAAGAAAATTGTCATATTTCGTTGTCAGTTTGGTTTACGATCCTGCAAAGACTATTTGGGTGTAATGCTGCTATGTGCGTTAATGATGTATTAGTGTTTGTGATTGAAATATTTGACTCGTTCCGATATCTCCTCCTTCTTCTTAAGAGTTATGTATATTCAAAATATAAACATCTTAAGTATGTATTGTGCCAAAAAGCCTACACAGTGTGCACAGAAAATTCACACTAACACAAAATATTGTTACGACTCTAAGTAACTGTTATGTATATTTTATTTGCTTTGTTTGTTAGCTAGTTATATTTTATTTTATCGCATTACATGCTATTGTAATGTGACAGTATATGTTGGACCTGACCTTGTCCAAAATTGAGTTCATTTCTGCTTGACCCAAATTGACATTTTTATTTTATTCATTGCAAACAACTAAAACGCAGTTAAATTATTCCCTATGTGTATGGATTTAAAATCAGTATTATTATTAATAGAGAAGTAAATATCTTTATTTGGGTCTAGGTTTTTGGGATTGCCTAAGTAAATTATACGTAATCTATGTGATTGTTTTGTAAACATCAGGATCATACTAGAAGGTTATTTTCCATTAGGTAATAATTTTTTCTAGAAAATGATAGTTATCATGTGATGTCAAGAAGAGAACTAGATATAGTGTAACTGTGACGATTTTATCAGTTGCTTCAAGATCTAGCACCTTGAAATCAACCAGTTGGGTTGAATTTTATTTCTTCAAATTATTGAATTCATGTTATGATTTTCTCTGGAAATACAAAAGTTCTCTTATAAAATTCTTTGATGAAGACATTCATAGGAATTTATAGTGTATTCAAACCTGGAATTATATTTCTGTGATTCAACAAAAGACTGTTGTCACATCAACACACTAGGAGCTATAACAGACACATCATCGTCGTCAATTTTTGGACTTATTTTGGACTTCTACTGAAGTTTATTCAGGACTTTAATTTACTAGGACTTGTGTCTGTAATTCGTGGATTATATTGGGACTTAATTCGTAATACTGTAAATTCTCTTTTCTCATTTTCATTTCGTATTCTAGGGAAATAAATTATTTGTTAGATTTTACAAGCTTCTTGTCTTTCACTCTTTTCTGTTTCTTATTTTAAGAGGTTAGCTCGTAACATAACAGAGAAAGCAAAACCAAAACATTTAGTAAACTTCAACAAATAAGGTATATCTCTTGAATACAAAGCCAAAATTTAAAAGGAACCTGCAGTGATGTGAATTAAATCCCAAAGAATCCTGAAAGTTCTTTCATAAATCTAAACGTATAGAGTGCTTCGAATAATTTCCAGGTTTTGAATGTGCCGACGTATTTATTGAGCTAATGTTATCAGCAGCCTTGATGTATCACAATTGTATAATCTAATCTAGTATATCTTGGAAGGAATTCACACTAATTCCAACATAATGCCTGAGTCGAAAATGTCAGCGAGCACATAGTTATTTCAATTAATAATTTAAATAAATACCGTCTCTCAAATTATATCTTAACACAACAAAAGGGATTCCACTAGACTGATGATAAAATAGGAATGAACAATTTGTTTACTCCATAACCTTATATAAAAGTCAAAGATGCAATAATAAGATGAATAGGATGAGGATCATTTTCAATGGAAATTTCCATCAAATTTGTAAACATATTCAAGTCTGTATACATAACATTTAGCAACTAACCTAACCGAATATAATTTCCATTGCCAAAAACAATGTCCTGAACTCATATCTAGCTAAACATTTTGTTTACAAATGATCATTATCTAAAAGTATAATCTACAATACTGGACCAAAGCCAGCTATATAATATGTTGCTTACAAATGACAGTGGCAATCTACAATCATTGAGAAAAGTTAAATACACAATATAGATATGCATAATATGTATTCGTATCTTACTTGGTAGTCACAATGTTCGTATAAATCATTCATTTAACGTGGTCTTTGATTCTCAAGTAGTAGCATATCGTTTAAACCATATCAGCCATGATCACGATGAGTAGACGCATATGAAGAAAAAGGACCGTCCATATTGTTCTAAGCACTAAACTACATACCTGATAATGATGACAAAGATATGAATAACTTTAAAAAGGGCACCGTTTTATTATATACGTAAGTGCGAACTGTTTAGCGTATTTGTGAAATAATTACCTCTTTTTGGTTCCAGAGTTTTTACATGCGTAAAAATATCCCTCGAGTGTCTGTATCTGCAGAAGTTATACATGCAGAGAAACAAAAAAGCACTTTTTGAGCAATTACAAGTAAAAGCTGTATTACATTTCAGAAGTGGAAATTAATTTTTGCCCAAAAGGACATGTGACACCGGTGGCGCCCTAAAAAAAGTTTTCTCTCCTTACTTTCCTAACAACAGTTTTAAACCTGATGCGATACTTTGCTGAATCGGACCTGCTTGTGATCAGATATGTTCAAATAGTTTACAAAATGTACCGCAACAGATTATGTCTTCGCAATCATTCCGCTCTCTAAGTCACTTATATTTATGTTAATGCTGCTATGTGCGTGAATGATGTGCTAGTGTTTTGATTTAGATATTTGAATCGGTGCAATGACTCTTCCTTCTTGTTAAATATTATGTATATTCTAAATATATCTTTAGGTATTTTTTATGCCAGAAAACCTGCAAAATATGTGAGGAAATGCACCTAATACAATATATTGTTACGACTCGATAGTGACTAAACCATATAACAGAAAATGCACAACCATACAATTTAATAAACGTCAGCAAATAATGTATTTCCCTAGAAAAAAAGGGAAAATTTAAATTGATCTTACAG